>CAUYON010143830.1:0-51343 GCA_963573935.1 Arctocebus calabarensis
TACACCTGAGCTGGCGGGTTCGAATCCAGCCCGGGCCCACCAAACAACAATGACGGCTGCAACCAAAAAATGGCTGGGCGTTGTGGCGGGCGCCTGTAGTCCCAGCTACTTGGGAGGCAGAAGAGACTCGCTTGAGCCCAGGAATTGGAGGTTGCTGTGAGCTGTGATGCCACTGCACTCTATCCAGGGTGGAAGCTTGAGGCTCTGTCTCAAAAAAAAAAAAAAAAAAAAAAAAAATAGAAAAACTAGCCAGGTGTTATGGCAGGTGCCTGTAGTGCCAGTTACTCGGGAGGCTGAGGCACTTGAGCCCAAGAGTTTGAGGTTGCTGTGAGCTATGATGCTACAGCACTCTACTCAGGGCAACAGAGTGAGACTCTGCATCAAAGAACAAAAGCAAAAAGTCTAAGAGGATATTGCATAGCCCTTTCAGAGGGTGGCCCACTCAAGGGTTTGAGCAGCATATTTCTGTTCTCACTTAATGCTTTTGCTTAGATCTGTCGAGTATAGAAAACCCTATTTGGACAATGCCCTTCACGATTTCTAGCTTGGTATTGTATCAGTTTCTAAAGGTGGTCTTTTACTCCACTCTGTGCTTTGTTCTGTTTATTATTAGGGAGGTTCCCAAGTGGAGAAAAAACCTTCACATACCTTTATTTTGCCATATTTTGTTGGTAGCTCCCCAGAGTTATCTTTAAGACCTAAATTAGGCTCAGAGCCCATAGCACAGTGATTATGGCACCAGCCACATACACGGAGAGGGTGGTAGGTTCGAATCTGAGCTGGGGCCATCTAAGCAACTGCAACAAAAAAATAGCCAGGCATCATGGTGGGCACCTGTAGTCCCAGCTACTTGGGAGGCTGAGGCAAGAGAATTGCTTAAGCCAAAGAGTTTGAGGTTGCTGTGAGCTGTGATGTCACAGCACTCTACCAAGGGCGACATAGTGAGACTCTGTCTCAAAAAAAAAAAAAAAAAAAGACCTAAATTAGATTATGTTATTCAATTACTTAAAATCCTCCAATGTCTCCTGTTGGAGTAAGAATAAAACTCAAACTCATGCTGATCTGCCAAGCTCTGAATGATTCGACCCTACTGACTTTGTACAATTGCATCTCATACTTCTCTCCCTCACTAATTGTGCTCCACCCACACTGCTTTCTTTCTGTCTAATTTTTTTTTTTTTTTTGTAGAGACAGAGTCTCACTTTATGAGACTAATGCCACAACGCCCAGCTATTTTTTGGTTGAAGCCATCATTGTTGTTTGGCGGGCTTGGGCTGGATTCGAACCCGCCAGCTCAGGCGTATGTGGCTGGTGAAGGCTCCCAGCCCGCACAATTCTCTTATTGCATCACTGTTTTTATTCATAGCTCCTACTGTGATTTGTCTTTCCCCAGGGGTGTCCAACCCATGGGGTGAGGCCCTTGGGCCGAATGCAGATTTTTGGAGGACTGTTTTGCTTATCTGTGGTGTTGGATATTGTGAAAAGTATGCACAGACTTGTTTTTTTTTTGCTCATCAACTTTTGTTAATATTTGTGTATTTAATGTGTGGTCCAAGACACTTCTTATTCTTCCAATGTGGTACAGAAAAGAAAAAAGATTAACACCACAGGGCAGGGAATATGCCTGTTTTATTCACCAGTCTGCCTGCAGGGTCTAGTCCAGCGTTAGTACTTAACAAGCATCTGTTTACTGCAGGAAAAAACAGTGAGCTGGAGAGTTGTGTCTGAGAGCTGAATGACCCAGAAGGCTGCTGAGCAAGCAAGTTACGCAATGAATAGCTGCAGAGCAGAATGGATGAAGCAGAGAAAGACCAGAGTCCAGGAGAGACTAGCCAAGAAGCTGCTGTCCCAGGACAGGCTGGGATGAGGCAGCAGTGACAGGCACAGAGGGGAAGGATTGGCTCAGTGTGGTTGCAGCTCTTGGTGCATGTTCAGAGAGGACTTAGGGCTGGCACAGCTGCTTGGCAGGGTCAGGGGTTCAGCACAGCAAAGCAGAGATAATGCACTTGTTGAGGCTTAGCTGATGGGGATGGGGCAGAGGAGAGGTGAGGTCACCAGAATAGTCTGGGACTGGGAGGGTAGAGCTGGCACAGGGCAGATTCAAACCCTTTTTAGGAGTTATATAAATCAAGGGGAGTTCTGGGGTGTAGTGGCTTGCACCTGTAGTTCCCAGCTACTTGGGAGGCTAGAGCAGGAGGATTGCTTGAGACCAGGAGTTTGAGACCAGCCTGGGCAACACAGCAAGACCTTGTTTCTATTTAAAAAAAAAAACTGAGGGGGTGAAAATACCATGAGAAAGAGGGAAAGAGAGAAAAGAGGCAGAAGAAAGCAAGAAAGAAAATGTTACGGGATAAGTGTGAGCCCCCTAGCTGGCTTAGGGAGAGTAAGAGGAACCAGGGAGTGGACAGAGGAGGAACATTGGGTGGAGTCCAAGGTGACTGAGGAGTGGTGCTCTGCAGCTAGGCCAATCTGAGTTGAAATCCTGGATGCTTTTGGGAGTCTTACTTTGTCACCCCTGTTGAGTGCCTTGGAGTCACAGCTCACAGCCACCTCAAACTCTGGGGCTGAAGTGATTCTCTTGCCTCAGTCTCCTAAGTAGCTGGGACTACAGGCACCCACCACAAAACCAGGCTAGTTTTAAAGATGGGGGTTTCAGCGTGGCTCAGGCTGGTCTCGAGCTTCTGATCTCAGGCAATCCATCTGCCTCAGCCTCCCAGAGTGCTACTATTACAGGCATGAGCCATGGGGTCTGGTCAAATCCTTGCTCTTTTGTTTTAGACAGGCACCTGAGCTAGAGAGCAGTGGCATCATCATAGCTCCCTACAAGTTCAAACTCCTGGGCTCAAGGGATTTCCTGCCTCAGCCTCCCAAGTAGCTGGGATTACAGGCACCTGCCACCACCCTTGCCCAACTTTTCTATTTTTTTTTTTTTTTTTTTTTTTAGAGGCAAGGTTTTGCTCTTACTCAGGTTGGTCTTGAACTCCTGGTCTCACTCAGAGATCTTCCTGTGGCTAAACAAAGTGCTGGGATTATAGGTTTGAGCCACTGCATCTGGCCTTGACTCTCCGCTTAATCCCTTGAGTGTCTGTTTCCTGATCTATTAATCACAGACACTCTACATTATAGAGTGGTTGGGAGGATTAAATTAGGTAAGATATGTATGGTATTTAGTGCAATGCCTAGACAGAGTAAACACTAGGTAAGTTTTAGCTGCTTTCTGCCTACCTGCCTGTTTGCCTTCTTTTCTTCCTTGAGGAGCAGATGCTTATCTGGCCAGAAGCTGGATAGGTTCAAAAGGTCATTCATTATCACTTCACTCAGGGATGCTCTTATTCTGACAGGCTAATCCTATTTATTTCTATGACTACATGGTGAACTTAAATGGCCCAGGAATCAGTTCAATTTCTTCTCAGAAAGAAAATCCCTTTAAGAATCCAAATGATAAATCAGTCACTAGAGAGTGTGGGTAACTGGGGGTGCGTAATCTTGAAGAGTTGCAGAAGTAGGTCTGGATAATGGTGTGTGTGTTTATCCTTATGTAGGGAACCAATTTCTTTCTTTCTCTTTCTGAGAGTCTTGCTCAGTCCCTCTGAGTAGAGTGCTATAGCATCATAGCTCACAGCAACCTCAAATTGCTGGGATCAAGTGATCCCCTGGCCTCAGCCTCCCAAGGTTGAGCTGAGACTCAAGGCACCTGCCACAATGCTCGGCTAGTTTTTTTATTTTTAGTAGAGGTGAGGTTTTGCTGTTGTTCAGATGGTCTCAAATTTCTGAGCTCAAATAATCCACACTCCACAGTCTCCCAGAGTGCTAGGATTATTATTATTTTTTTTTTTGTAGAGACAGTCTCACTTTATCGCCCTGGGTAGAGTGCCGTGGCGTCACACTGCTCACAGCAACCTCCAGCTCTTGGGCTTAAGCGATTCTCTTGCCTCAGCCTCCCTAATAGCTGGGACCACAGGCGCCCGCCACAGCGCCCGGCTGTTTTTTTTTTTGTTTGTTTTGCAGTTCGGCCGAGGCCTGGCTTGAACCCGCCACCTTCGGTATATGGGGCCGGCGCCCTACTCGCTGAGCCACAGAAGCCGCCCCTGGTGACTTTTTTTGTACAAAGAAAAATAGGTAAGTGATTCATTCATAAAGTTGAACATTAATGTTTATTTGACACACTTTATGAATCTGTTATATTCCCCAGTCCAAGGAGAGAGCTGAGAACAACAAAAAATTTTCCTTTTGGGACATAGTTTAGATTCTAATAGGGAAGATAGGCAATAAAAAAAGTAAAAGAAAAGAATGCAAAACTGTAACTAATAAATAAAATAGCATGGGTGATTGTGATATTGCCTGAAAAGGTGTTTGAGCTGGATCCTGAGTGGAAAGGGATTTGTCACACGAGGAATTATGTTAACATACTTAGGAACACCAGACGGAGGGATTGGAGACTCCTAAATTTGACAAGGCACATGAAGTCAAGCAGCCTAAACATCAGAGAGAGAGACAAGGTGTCTAGAGAGTAGTAAACTCACAGGAGAGGGTTAATCAAAACGGTAGTGAGCTCTCCCAGGCTTGGGTGATGTCATGAAAGTATGTAAATAAGCCTGGGTTTTATTCCTATAATAGAAAAAGCCACTGGCACATTTTAATCATGGCACCGAGATTTGGATTCTATGAATAAATTGATTTAGATGGAAACCAAACAGAACCAAAGAAATCAATTAGAAGGCTATTGATTTAGCTCAGAAGATAATAAACACTGCTTTGAGTAAAGTGCCAACAGGAATAAAAGGGGAATCATTGGCTGACCACTATTTAAATGTTCAGGATCGTCCCTTCCAAGTAAACACGATAGGAGAAATTAAAGAAAAAGAAGGATTAAGTGTATTCCAAGATTTTGGCTTGAGCAGCTAGGTGGGCTGTGAGATTCTTAAGATGAAACAGAAGAGGACTGTTGTGCAGTAAAAATCAGTTGTTCATATTTGAACTTGTTACATTTAAGATCATGGTGCAAAATAGTAAAGAAAAGGATGGGGATGGGTATATGTGAAGTCGTCTCCACGGAGTCCTCCCACTTAGAGGACATTCTGCTGTGAGATTAGTTTAGAATGAATTTCTGGTGATAACTGGGCCAGTGACCTAGAGGCACATGTCCTGTCAGATAGAAGGACAATGACAAGATTATGGTGTCACTGAAGAGAAGAAGTAAACGTGTTTCAAGAAGGAAAGTGATCAGCTCCATTAAATACCAGGGAGTGGTCACATGTGACAGAAGACAATTTGTGTCCTTCAAATTTGGCAGACTGCAAGTCACGGTGGACCTTGACAAGATAAAATATCTTTTATTTTTATTTATAAATATCAGTTGTCTATTTTTTGAGACTTTAGAGAAAAAAAAAAAAGAAGTTAACTGATGACTCCATACTGAACCTCAGAGTCAAAGCATTCTATGATAGACATACTCTTATCTGACAATGTGAATGTTACTTTTTGGCATTATTATTATTATTATTGCTCAATTAAAAAAAAGAAATTGCATATGATGCTAGTACAAAGTCGGAAAGAACTAAACAATCTGAATGAAAGAGGCTTAAGGATTTGTTAATAAATTTCATCTGGCTCCTACTAAGGCCCATGATTTGAGAAATTTCAGTGCCATTTTCAATGATAAAAACTTGAACCTGAGAAATTCCTCTAGGCAAAAAGCTTAATTCTGAGAGAAATGAAAGTTAACTGGTAACTATTCAAGTGAAATAAATGGTCCAACTTCATTGTATTAAAATAATTATCTCAAAAATTATGTATATAGGGAGTCTTGTGGTTAGGGACAGAACATAACATAGTTGATTACATGATGTGTAAAATTATCCAGTACTTTAGCAGGTAATGCTTCATTTCCATTTCATTTTTCAATCTGTCTTTTAAATATATTGCCTTTATATTTCTTTTTTCTTTGTGAAATGTATTACTAGATGTTTAGATAGGCCTTTCTAACATTCAAGTCACTCTGTAAATAAAAGAGACTATCAGATGATAATTAATTTTGAACAACTCCAGATAACCTTAAAATAAGTCACTTTCTCTGGCTTATAGTAGAAGCACCACAAGTTAATTATATAATTGATTGCCTTCTTATTTTTCTGTTTTTAAAGTAGCTGTATGTCATTTGCTAAAATCATTACGCTGACTTGAGAATAAAAATTGTTCAAATTGTATTCAGGTGGTTGAAATGTACTCTCAAAGAAACAATAGGACTTCGCCTTTATTCTTCAATAATTCATTTAGTTAATACTGTTGACTAGGGTAGATAATACCGAACTATCACAAACAAAATGAAAGTGGCTGGCGCTAAGGATTCAAGCTTACCTTAAAAAGGGCATCTAACTAATTGTAACTAATATATTTCTAAAAGTAGTATTTTTTGATGTAAAAGAAATTTCTTTTTCCTATGATAGGTACTCTTTCTTTGCATATCAGAAGAACATGATACTGAAGGGTTGCATATTCAGAAACAGCATGCTTCTAAACTCAGCATCCCTAGCAATGAATACTATGAAGTAAAAGATTCTTAGGGATATCAAGTTAACTAATTTGAATTCCTTCTTTCTTTGTCCCTGTACAGTCTGGGAAGAGCAGTACAGCTCTAATAAAACCCTGTGACTTGTCATCTCACTTTATTATCTTGAAAATACAACGCATTTACTCATTTTGTCTTCCATAAGAATGATTGGGCTTATTGCAAAACAATTGAGGGACTTTTTCCACTTACAAGACAAAATGGCATATTTCCTAACATCCATTTTTACTGGATGCTACTCAACTTAAAGATCTTCAACGAGTTTGTTATCTGTAACAAATGCGTATAAGTTAGGGCGTATGACTTTAGAATGGAAACTTATAAAGTAACATGCAGAGAATTGAAATACTATCCATCGAAAGGTGGAACCCAACTGTTCCTAACTGTTTGTGAATGCAGAAAGTGAAAAAAAAGAAAAAAAGGCGTAATATTTCCGATTCATTTTCATGATCCATTGGCCAGATGCTACGAGGAGAACCACTAATGTAGCATGTGGTTTCATGCTGTTTGGCCCCACAGCATGAGCTAGGCATCACCTTCTGGTCACAGCAAAAAGGTCCATGTGTTTTAAGCACATTAAAATACAATATGTACATATTATTCAGCTTTCTTTGAAAATCACTGACAGCTACCATACTATTTGTGGGAGTGACAGCATTCAGCAGAGCGTTGTTCTGTGAAATAGAGCACAGCATAATACTCTGTGAAAGGAAAAATGGAACATCGAAAGTTTTCCAGACCCTATTATTTAGTTCAGGTCTTTATTAAGGAGTTAATACTGTAAGAGCTCACCTGTAATTTTAGTTTCTTTTTCTGAGAAAAATTGGATTTTGCAAAATACAAGAACTTGGTGTCTGTTACACTTCCCATCACTTATTAGTTTGGTGTCGCGTTTCTTAGCACGGTAAGAAACTGTACGGTCTTTGACATACAGCTTACAATTGAATGCTGACAACATAACAATGAGATTTCCCTACTGTGTTATTCTTACAAGTATTAAAAATAAAATTCATCAACATACTTTAAGTTCTGGCACATCAAAAGTGAACAGCAAAGTTTCTTTTGTTTGTTTTTGTTTTTTGTTTTATTTCTAAAGCCACCTACTAGTTCCAAGGATTATTCAATTAATTTTAGCAAAAATACACAACTCGATTTTGCCTCGTTCAATACAGGCATTGATATTGAGATTGTGTTTGAAATGAAAAAAAAAAGAAAAATTGTAGAATTACATCTTATAAATATTGCTGCACTAAAAGATGAGCATAGATCCTGTGTTTTTCCCCTGAAATACGTGCTAACTCAGAATGTTGAACCTCAGTTAGTACAGCTATTAAGTGTGCTTTCTTATATTATTTAGTTCATTATATCATGAGTTTGCTCTATGAATAATACATTACGGATATGAGAAAATTAGAGAAATTATAGGAACACAGAAGTCTACGCTGTGGGCACTAGCTAAGTTAGAACTACAGTCAAAAGACTTGCCTGGATATTGTGGATAAAATAGGAAATTACTGTAGTTGCCAATTTTTATACAAGTCATGATGGTAATTTTTCAAAAACTTAGAAATACTAAATGTTTTTTCCAGACTTGTTCATGTTGAATTCCCCCAGATAATTGGATCTGAGATCACAGGAAAGGCATTCTGCGGAGAAATGTTGTCTGTAAGAACGCCTATTTCAGGGAGAGTCAGGTCTGGACAGAGTAAGGAGGAGATTAAATGTTGTGATAAAGGGCTTGGTTTGTTCAAAGTTTTGGAGCTGAGATGGCCCTAGAGGTTTAGTAGTTAGGTTTGCAAGTCCCATTAGGATTAATCACTGGGTATGGGTAATGCCGGGGAGGAAGACATAGCATTGTCCTAGCTTTTTCCTTTAGGAGAAATTTGTAGGGAGACTCTCAGCTTTCACTACTCTACAAGTTTGTATCAATTAACACTATTCTACATACACTTTAACATGTTCAAAATGTCTATTTTTTACAGTTTAACTTTGTTTTTTACAATTAACAATGTATAATATTACCTTAAATTTTGGAAGGGATCACAAAATTTTACACACTTTAAATGATGAAAATGACACTGTTCACGTTATTGATTAATTTTTTATACTGCTGTTGCTATTGATGTCTTTAATAGGGGTGTTCTTAGACTTCAAGGTCCTAATACTTATCAGCTTGTTGTTAGAAGTCACCTAAAATGTTTTGTTGGCATTTGAACTTTTGTTTACTGAAAGGTATACACTAACAGAAAGAAATAAGAAGAAGTCTTAGAGAAAAGTATTGCAATTGGTATGTATTAATATATTTTGTTATGAATATTGTGCTAGATTCTTTAAAGAAAGAAAAACTAGAATGTAAATCACCCCATTAACTTAAGTCAAAATACCATGTTGACTAACCAAGGTGAAAATAGAATTCAGTAAAACAGTTCCTCTGTCAGAATCCCTGTATCTATCCTGATATTCTTCTTGCTAATGTTTTATAGAGTTGATATTATTATTATTATTATTTTGTAGAGACAGAGTTTCACTTTGTCACCCTCGGTAGAGTGCTGTGGCGTCACACAGCTCACAGCAACTTCCAACTACTGGGCTTAGGTGATTCTCTTGCCTTGACCTCCTGAGTTGCTGGGACTATAGGTGCCCGCCACAATGCCCGGCTATTTCTTTCTGCTTTGCTGTTCAGCTGGGGCCAGTTTTGAACTCACCACCTTCGGTATATGGGGCTGGCGCCCTACTCGCTGAGCCACAGGCACCACCCCTAGAGTTGATATTATTATGATCCAATTTACAGATGAGAAAACTGAAGATCAATGAAGATAGGGAAACTGACCATTTGGCTAAAATCATGAAACATATTTCATGAAATGCTCCCATATTCTTTTTACAAATTATTACTTATGATCAGGAAAATCCAATGTGCGAACAAGAAGAAATGAAGGATGACAAGTAAAAAAAAAAATCACAAAAATAAGAAAAAAAGGGAAGGAGATAGTCCTTCCTTACATTAAACCAAAGCAACATATATAGTGTTGAAAGCGTGAAGCCTGGTTATGCATTGATTTAATGTAGCTCTATAACCTGCATTTGAGCATTTTGCTCTTCACCAAGAGCAAGCATCTACCACATACCATATATAAAGTGATGTAAAGTGCCTTGCTTTCACAGAAGCCAACATTTGGAAATTAGAGATTCCCCTCTTTTATTTAAATAGAATGCTTTTATCTTTAAAGAGTGCATTTATATAGGAATAAAGATTTCTAAAATGAATCTTTTTTTATTTTAAATTCACTTAGTAGTTGGTAACATTGGCTAGGCACACTCTATAGTCAAGAAATTATTCAATCAACTATAAAATACAGTTATGGGTTTAGAATTTAAAAATCTATTTGTAATTGAATATATGGTGACTGTGTGTCTTTATCATATTGAAATTTTTCTCCTTCTTGGCATCAGATCATTGGAAGTGGTTAGGCAGATATCACTGTACAACTTTGAAAAACCACTTAGTGGTCTTGTCTTTTTTGATACTTAAACTTAAGTTTAAGGAAACCTCTAGTGTAAGTTTATGTTAAGAGTCACCTCTGCTTTCTCCATAGTACGAAACTGAGCAAATAACATTGAAAGATAACTAAATGCTGTTGACGAAAAGAACATATCTATACTCTACAGATATAGAAAAGTTAAAATAAAAAAATGGGCAGATGGGAAAAAACATGAATATTTAGAAGTGATGTTCTGAATACAAATGCATACACGAATAGTAAATATTATTTCTGGAAATGAATGGTTGCCAAGGTAGTAAAATATAGTATTATGTTTTACATAGGTGTTCACATGTAATTTGTGGAAGTAAGGGACTAAGGGCTGAAAGAGGAAAAAAGAAAGAAAAGGAAGATATATGTAAATTAGAATAGGCACAGAGAAAATCCTTTTATACTTTGTCCTAGCATTTTATATGTCTTCAGGCTCCCATATTCTTTTAAAAAATTGCAACTGAAAATCAGTGAAAAGCCATGTGCTAACAGGAAGGAATGGTGACAAGTAAAAATAAAAAGTCACAAAAATAAGAAAAATAGAGGAAGGAGATGTTCCCACATTAAACTAATGCAACATGTATAGTAGAAAAGAGTAACACGTGTGTACTCAAGTATTTAATGAACTTCTATAATACTTTTATACTTTGTCTCAAACATTTTATAAGGTAAAAATAAATTTACATACCACCACCTACCTTTGAATATTTTACTGTACTTATTTTCATAGATAGAATTTATCTGACCATTCATCCATCCCTTTCCCATGCATATTTCTTATTTATGTTTTTGTGTGTGGGGGGGGGGTTTGGCCGGGGCTGGGATTGAACCTGCCACCTCTGGCATATGGGGCTGGCGCCATACTCCTTTGAGTCACAGGCACTGCCCTTATTTAATGTACTTTTAATTACATCATGTTAATATTTTAAATTATTAGCCAAGATTCTTATGAGAGTCTCTGCAGATCTTTGCAAAATGTTTTTGAAATACTACAATACTACAAATTCAACTATCTCAACACACACACATACGTGCACACACGCATGTACACGCACAGGTGTCTGCACTCTCATTGCACATGTATATTTTTACATAGTCATTACCACTTTCTATCTACTACCAAATGTAAACACTATAATGAAAGTGATTCCTGTCTTTAATTTTCTAATTTATTTTGCATATCTAAAAGAGATTCTGGTGAATAATATGCAAAAACTATAATTTAGTTGTATTTATGTGATGTAACAAGATATTTTATTATAAATTATTCTCAAATTTATAGGATATGTTTTCAAGATCACACATCCAACGGCATCATTTTAAGATACTTACAGAGTTCTGTAGATTGATCCCGATGTCCCGTCCCAAAAATGTGTGCTCTTAATTTTAAAACTTTTTTTAGTTTCTTTATAAAGTTACAGCTTTATTCTGGATATTTAACTGTCAAGGTATGATTTTATTTAAGAACAATTGTACATAAATCAATTTCATGCTTTGTTGGTCTTTAAACCATCAATGTCATTTTCTATTTGCTGATTCAGAAACAACCTATTCCAAAATTTCTAGCATTTGTTTATACTGCTATTTCTAATTGTCTCTACCTTTCTATATTTATTGTAAGTATGAAAATTAATAAAGTAATTTGAAAGCTGATGTAAAACCTCCCCCAACATAGACATAAAACCTTTCTCTCTTCCTCTCCCTCTGTCTAGAAGATCAATAAACTTCCAAGGTTGAATATTAGAATGGCAAAGTGGTAGGTTGAGTTCCAAGAGCCCCACAACTCTCTGCCACACTCTCCAATTTACATAAAACCTACTTCCTGAGTTCCTCTTTTAAGCTGCAAACGAACTGCTTTGCTGTTTTGACAATCTGTTTATTATGGTGAGGTCTCAGCTTTGACTTAATCTTGACATCAGTTGGCTTTTAGCTGAAAATCTGCAATTGAGATGGTGAAGCTGTCACTCTTGTTGACCTTTTAATAGCCTGGTGACACAGACTCATTTCCTTTTGCTAAACTTTAGTTAACCAGAGATTCTGTGGGCCAGTTTAAATCAGAGATTTGGAAAAGCAAGCTAGCAATCTGACAAATAGAATTAAAACATTCAATGTGTGAAAACATGTTTGTTATTCCAGCAGATGATAGAATTTGAGGTTGGCTTATATAAGCTTCTTTTCAGAACACATAAGCCAAATTCATCAGATAATTTTTTATTTCTCCCTTTTACTGTGTTTGTCAAGATTCTTCCTGAAAGCAAAACTGTTCAATTCTGGGGAATATGATATTTAAACTAAAACCTATTTTGATAAAATTTAAGTGCAGCAGAAATTGTATATCACAACAAATAGATTAAATAAAGGATTTTTAATATGTCTTTAACATAAAATACCTTTTAAAATATTTCAAGAAAAATTGTCTTTATACATATAAAGCCCAAAGTCCCTAAAAGCCATTAATAAAGTTTATGAAGTTTTTGATATTTATTGCTTATATAGTAATATATATTTAATAATTATATAACTGTAATTATAATTATTTCAAACATATTAAATATCATTGAAATAGAATGTATATTTTACATACTCAAATCTCGAAAATGTGAAAGTATTTATTGGTATTTATTCTTAAGTTTAAGTACAAATCTATAGGAAAGAGTCCTTATGTTTCATTTTTATTCAAAATCTGCGTTCTTTCATTCTGTTTAATACTTCTATGATATTCTCAGAAAATAGATCCCCACCTTCTACAGTTGGTCATATTTTCTCCTCTTTTTTTTTTGTAATTTTCCCTTATAATCCTTCCCTAATACGTGTCTAATTCACAGTATCCTTCAATAGTAATATTGTTTCATCATTATAAAAATAATTTTAATGAGCAATTTTAAAAACACTTCTGACATTCTTATCAAGCATTTAATAGCACAAATTAAGTAAATGGAAAATTATGATTTCATTTGTATTCACTGTAATGGTGCTATTCATCAAGAATTATTTTGGCATTTGTGCAAATACAGCTCTCTATTTCCATGGAAATTTATTTTTATTTTGTCCTTAATTGAGTCAAGTTGACTCATTGTTCTAAATGGTTTAGTAAGCTGGTGCCTGGCTCAGAAGATGTAAAAAATAATTTAGGCACAAATGGGAAAAAGAAGTTCCACCCTTTCTTTTAACAAATGTTTTGTTTGGCCTTTATTGGAAACATACCAAAATTCAAATTTAGGAGAATTTAGATAGCAGTCAGAGTTCTGTGCCATCTTCTGTTTTATCTTAAAAAAAAATAAAATGCGTTCTTGTATCACCTGTTAAGATTTGGTCTAACCTGAGTCCAGGTGTAGGACATTGTGTAACTGATCCTGTTATCAGTAGACAGATAATTAGGCAGGTACAAACCTTTTTTAAGGTTTCAATAAAGCAAGGAGGAAGTATGGAAACAGAATCAACCACTTGTCTGAATTAGACTCAATCTTGAGAGTTGCAGGCAGGAAATTCTTCTACTAGATGGATGTTGGGGAAAAGAGATTGTCTGCTTGTAATTTGTTTTCATGGAAATTACTGTATCTTAGAAAAAGTGCTGGTAAATTAGGAAAAGGCTAAGGAACCATTGATTTTTAAGAAATTGTCAGAAAAATAAAGTTGAAATAGGTTATCACAGTTCTTGATGCAATGTTTTGCTTTAGTTTTTCTTCCCTTATACTTATTATAATAAATAACACTCTGAACTTCACTCTCTCAATTCCTTTATGAACACTACATGAAACTGGGGGTTTGATTTGTGTTGGATCAACTTTTTTAATAGAGTAAAAATATAACATTTCAAGTGAGCACATTTTATCTAGTTAGCAATTTTAGTTGAGTACTGAGTTTACTGTCATTATTATTCTTTTAAAAAAATATGTAATAATTAAGCTTCCGTGACACCTGATCTAATATAATTTCTTAGTCTTCCAAATAAGATGAGCCCTTATGAAGGCTTTCATGCATCAATCAAACCTCCAGCACCACTGCCCCTACTAATAAACATTTACATTTGCTATATTTTAGTTTTTGTCTTCTCTTTTGCTTTGTCATCATGTTTAAAGAGACAGCTCATTTTTTTGCAAACACAGAAATACTTGTTCTACCATTTTAATTATGTGCAAGAAATTGCCCAGGCTCTGCTTTTTACAGCATGACCTTCAATAATAAATTGCCCTTACTGAGCTGTCTCTTTCATCTGGAAATATAATTAATTATATTTAGTTTGCCACCCCCAAAAAGGATATTTTGAGTATTGGTAGTGATTATAAATTTAAAATCCTACTTAAACATTACTCTTAAATTAATATTTCAGAGCCAGCCATTTTATTAATGTAACTTTATATCTAAAGGAAACTTGTTAGAACTGAAATAGAAGTACCGTGGCAGGAGCAACACAGAGGAGAAGGAAATAATATGGCTTTATAATAAAGAGAAAATAAAGTTAAATGGTTTTCTAAACTGACAATCTATACCAGTTTGATAATATTACGTCACTGCTCAAAATTTTTATCAGTAAGATAAATTTATATCATTACACATAGAAAGAATGAAAGATCTCTTATAGGACGGGACACGGTGGCTCACACCAGTAATCATAGCCCTCTGGGAGGCCAGGTGGATGGAGTGTCTGAGCTCACAGGTGAGACCTGCCAGAGCAAGAGCGAGATCCCATCTCTAAAAATAGCTGGGTGTTGTGGTGGGTGCCCAGAGTCCCAGCTACTCGGAAACATGAGACAGGAGAATCACTTGAGCCCAGGAGTTTGAAGTTGCTGTGAGCTGTGGCACCTCATCACTCTCTGAAGATGACAAGTGAGACTCTGTCTCAGAAAAAAAGAAGAAATATCCCTCATAGTCTAGGCTCCAACTATAGTTCTAGCCTTTTAACTATTATCTGTTTCCTTAATTCTATGTTAAATAAATTGAACTTTAACTACATGTAATTTTCCAAATATGATTTTGCTCCACGTGTCCCTTCCTTTTTTCTAAATTAAATCATAGGTATGTACATTAATGCAATCATGGGGTACAATGTGCTGGTTTTATATACAATTTGAAATATTTTCACCAAACTGGTTAACATAGCCTTCATGGAATTTTCTTAGTTATTGTGTTAAATCATTTATATTCTACATTTAGTAAATTTTGCATGTACCCTTGTAAGATGCACAGTAGGTGTGGTCCCACCAATTGCCTTCCCTCCACCCATCCTCCCCTCACCCTTGCCCCTTTCCCCATATTCTTTATAGCTTTCATATGAAAGCTATAAATTAGTTTCATGGTAGGACTGAGTACATTAGATACTTTTTCTTCCATTCTTGAGATATCTTGCTAAGGAGAATATGTTACAGCTCCATCCATGTAAACATCCATGAAAGAGGTAAAGTCTCTATCTTTCTTTAAGGCTGCATAATATTCCATGGTGTACATATACCACAATGTATTAATCCATTCTTGGGTCGATGGGCACTTGGTGCTCATCATCCTTAATTATCAGAGAAATGCAAATTAAAACTGCTTTGAGATATCATCTAACTCTAGTAAGAATAGCCCACATCACAAAATCCCCAATCCAGTGATGCTGGTGTGGATGTGGAGAAAAGGGAACACTTCTACACTGATGGTGGATATGCACACTAATACGTTCCTTTGGAAGGATGTTTGGAGAATACTTAGAGATCTAAAAATAGATCTGCCATTTGATCCTATAATTCCTCTACTAGATATATATACAGAAGAACAAAAATCACATCATAACAAAGACATTTGTAACAGAATGTTTATTGCAGCCCAATTCATAATTGCTAAGTCATGTCCCTTCATTTTTAATAGTGTATCTTTATGATTAGAATTCCCTAGTGTTTTTGTGAGCTGGTTATCTTTTCCTGATATTTTAAGAATCTATCTTGTGCTATATCCAGTAGGAAATATGCTTAACATTAGGAATTAAAATGATTATTCCTTTGCTTTAACTGTCATTATGAATTATATTCAATTTTTAGAGGATTTGAGAGCTGGAATAAAATGAATAACCAGTACTATGGCTGAAAGAAAAGAGAAGAGACAACATTTGGAGTATTGAATAGCCTCCATTGGAAACTGAAGATGCGCTAATTTTGTTATAGCAATGACACTGTAATTTTTGTAGATGACAATTTTAAAAAATACTATTGTGTTAGACTTTCCTGTGGTACCATGATGACAGCAGATAAAATTAAAATTGGAATAGTTCAATCAGAATAGTGGCTTGCATTAATATTAAGTGTAACGTTATAATGTGTCTTGCTAATGCAGAATCTCTGAAGACTAAATCTGTGGTACTTACAGTTCCTATCATATAGAAAGTGCTCAATTAATGTGAAATAGTAAACAAAATTTTGTACCCTGAAAGCTTTGAAGTTTGTATTTTAAGTTTTTGTGTGAGAAATAAATAGCATACTTTATCTTATATGTTACTATGTACAGGACGAGGCAGTAAGTAATTCAGTAGTGGCAAAATAGTCTTATTGTGGAATTGGATGTTGAGGGTCAAATCTCTGCTCTACCACTTCTAAATTTCGTGATCTTAAACAATATGTCTATTTGCATATAATGATTATTCAGCTAGAAAAATGGGACATGATAATAGTTCACATCTAGTATGGAAGATATGATCATCTTATTTAGTCAGTGCCTGGGCCATAATAACCGTTAAAAGGACACTGCTCAACTCTTTTAATGAAATGGATAGTTACATAGTTTGCCTTCTTATCTCTAGTTATTTTAGTATTACTTACTAAGTGACTCCAAATATATATTCACATAACTCATTAATATTTTATAAAACTAAACATCCATTTACCTCTTAAAATCTATTTTAAAAAGTAAAAAACATTTTTAAGATTTATATTTCTATAAGATTTCGAAAATAATCACTTATTCTTTGTGTGTTTTTTTTTTTGAGACAGAGCCTCAAGCTGTCACCCTGGATAGAGTGCTGTGACATCACAGCTCACAGCAACCTCCAATTCCTGGGCTCAAGAAGGTAGCTGGGACTACAGGCATCTGCCACAACGTCCAGTCATTTTTTAGTTGCGGCCACCATTGTTGTTTGGTGGGCTGCGCTGGATTCGAACCCACCAGCTCAGGTGTACGTGGCTGGCGCCTTAGCCCATTGAGCCACAGGCACCGAGCCTATTCTTTGTGTTTTTCTTGTAGCAAAATTAGTTCTCCTAGAGAACTTTTCTGCATCAAATTAGATTACTTGCTATCACATTTTAGAACAACCATTAATATAAATAGGTGGGTTGATTAATAGGTAATAAATAGAATGATAATGCTTAAGAAACTAGTAATATTGATTTAAAAATTTTTGACCAATGAAAAAGGCAAGGAGGTAAGTTCACTGTGCTGCCCCATGAAACCATGAAGACCATGAATTGATAACTTTCAATATAGTAGTATATTTTTAAATTCACTTTCTTAGGCATGGTGAATATAGATTCCATTTGGGCTTATATCAAAGTAATTTTCTGGGGTAGAAATCTTGCTGCTAGTCATTTTTATTCACTTTATTTGTTTGGAGTCACCATTTTACTGAAAAATTACACATTGGTTTCAGAATTTTCTCTGTTGAATTAACATAGAAACTCCTGGAGTTGCTGAAGTAGAAAAGTAACTGTTAACGTCATCAGTATGGGAATGTGAGGCTGATTTGGTGACACAGAACCAGTGCTGATAGGCATTTTCTGTATAGAAATATTATTCAAGTTGGGCGTGGTGGCCCACACCTGTGATCCTAGTACTCTGGGAGGGCATGGTGGGTGGATTAATTGAGCTCGTGACTTTGAGACCAGCCTGAGTAAGAGCGAGACACCATCTCTACTAAAAATAGAAAAACTGAGGCAAGAGGATTGCTTAAGCTCAAGAGTTGGAGGTTGCTGTGAGCTATGATGCTACAGCACTCTACTGAGGGCAGCAGCTTGAAACTCTGTCTCAAAAAAAAAAAAAGAAAGAAAGAGAAAACAAATATTTTTCAGCATCTCCAGAATTCTTTTAGAGAAATAGTAAAATGAATAAAATATACCTGGTTATCTTGAATTGTAAAAAACAAAACAAAAATAAGCCTATAGTTTACTGAAGAACAACAACAGTAGAAAATGGTGACATTTTCTCTTGAGATTGCATTGATATCATTCTCTTTATGCTCTTCTTACACACAAGTTGATAAAGATTTAGGAACTGTACAAGGTTCTTCAAAAACTCCAAGAAACAAATCTATCAATCATATTCACCCTATTAAGTTTCATTAATACATTTCACACAATTTTGTGCATTTCTCAACCTTTTAGATATATTCCTGTGAAGTTGCCCCTTATTCTTCTTGTCTCATGATATAATACAAAAATCTAAAAAAAAAAAGGGAAAATGAACAATTAATCCTAGTTCTTTGGAAATAGTCATGATGAATTGTTGTATCTATTTGAAAACTAATTATTTGAGATCTCTAATGGATACGATCATACTCAAATAGTAACCAAGTGAGGATAAGATAATAGCAAGATCTTAGAAATTTGTTACAGAAATTACGCGTTAGTCTTATACTGGAAGGAATGGTGGGAGAGTTAAAATTACTTCCAACGGGTGTAAAAGAGTGCTGATACTTTGGATTAGATGCTAGATTTATGAGCTGCTGAGACTTGGACTCCTATTCCACCCATTCTTCCACCAGCAAACAAGATTTTCCAAGTAATTTGACCACTGTATTTTGTATCTTCATCATTAAAATTAGAACAGTTATCTCATTATTATATCATGGGATTGTTATGAGCATGGCATGAGACACCTCTCTGTTTTAAACGAGATTATAATGGACCAGTCCCCAGAAATCACTTTCTATTTCACAATGACAAAGATTTGTCATAAAGGATGTCTCAGTCCATTTATGTTACACTAAAGAAACACTTGAGGCTGGTAAATTTTTAAAGAAAAGAAGTTTACTTGACTGGTGTTTCTGTAAGTTAAGGAGCATGGCACCGGCAGGCTACTTTTGCTCATGGAGGAAGGGGAAGGGGAGAGACAGGAGGTGAGAGGAACAGAAGGAGGTGACTGGCCCTTTTCAAGAACCAGTTCTTGAAGAATCCAAAAATGAGAACGCATGCACTTCTATGAGAATGGCACCAAACACTTCACAAACGTCCCACTCCAAGATCCAAACAAGTCCCCCAAGAATCAACCTCCAACGTGAGGAATGAGATTTCAACCTGTGACCTGGTGGGGCCAAGAAAACCATATCTAAACAATAGCAGAAGTATATAATATTTACTCACTAACATTCATTCCTGAAAGAGAGAATATACTCGTACTTTCAATATTGTGATTGCTTTATATAATCATTTCTTAATAATTACTGAACCATCATATAAACAAGGGTTATACTAAAAGTGTTACGACAGGTGAGATGCAGGCAAAGTCACATTAAAACAGATACCAAGTATGAATGCCAGAAGATGAAAACTGAGTATCAACCAAGAAAAGGATAGTGAAGGCAAATTAATCATAGATGTAAAATGGGCATAAATGATCATGTTAAAGGTTTCCATTGAATATGTGTACTTTGATATTACGATTTTCTTTATTTGCCTTTGTCTGATATTTTGTTTTGTTTTATGTAGGTCTTCAGTTAGATTTTTCTCTTAGTCTAATACTTCTTACGATAGATGTGTCTTGCTTAAGATTATAGTTATCAGTTGTTAATTTGATGCATAGAAAAATCATAAATTATTTTTATTAGTTATAAGTATATTGGCAGGATATGTTGGGGACTAGCCCCAAACTACACTACGAGTTCGTTCCCAGTGACTGGTGGAGACAAGACGATGAGGGGAAAATTAAGAGTCAAAACACAAGAAGAAGGTTTCAAAAAGCTGGACCAGAGGACTTTCCTACTTCAAGTGCGAGGACTAGCAGAAACCCCTGACTCCAGGCTAGCTCTATTTTTATTACACATATCACTGTTTTAATCATCAATCTAATGAGGGAAGGTGCTAAACCGTTAGGTCACAGTGCTTGCTGGGCTTGCATTTTCAAACCAAACAATTTCCTTAACTATGTTAATTAACTATGTTAATTAATCTTTACCTCTTACTTTTATTACTCTAAGTTATTTATGATCTTAACACAAATAGAGCATGAGACAGGGAACACTGTCCAGAAGCAGGATATCAAAGCCAACCCCAGTTAGACAGTGTGCTTGAAAATTCCCAGCTTCAGGCTGCTGCACTTTGCAACACATTTGGGAGTTCTTGGTGTTGTTGCTGTAATCTGATTGCATACCTGTTTTTCTCTAATTCACTTCTCTCCTATCTTTGTTCCCTTTGCCCATCATCTGAAATCATTTTCTTAATTAAATTTCTAACTTACTTATTGTAAACAATTGAAAATTGGTTTTAAGCTTATTAAATCATTATTTCTAGACATGCAAGCACATCAAGATATTACTCTTCCCTTAAGTATCTACATGTCCATCTTTAAGTATACTATTAAAGATTACACTAAATTAAATAATTTTATCTTATATTGCTGTCATGTTTATATGGGATTTCTTGCAGATTTTGCAATCCTTTCCAAATTTATTATTTTAAAAAATTAATAAAATATGGAATGAGAATTGTATTCCTTACATTCTAAAACAAAGATTGGCAAAGTTTCTAGTAAGGAGCCAGACAATATATACTATAGGCTCATGAATTATAGGGGCTCTGTCTTGAATATTTTTTTTGCTGTCAAAGGTGAAACAGCCTTATATAAAATATGAATGAATTGCAATAATTCTACTATAATAAAATTATATTTACAAGAGCAAGTTGCTAGGCCTGATTTGATCCATGGGCCATAGCTTGCTGAATTCCTCTTCTGGGTTATGATTTCCTCACCAGCAGGAATGTCTATGGAAAAAGAATCTATTTCTAGGTAAACAGATACAATAGAGTATAAACATAGATCTGTAATAAGATTTATCATGGGAATTTTTTTGTACAATTATGGAGGTCAAGAAATCCCACCATCTGCCATCTGGAAGATGAAGAACCAGCAAAGCTAGTGAAATAATTCAGTCTAAATACACAGCCTGAGAACCAGGGAAGCTGTGCTGTAAGTTCCTGAGGTCAAAGGCTCAAGCATCTGGAGTTTCAGTGTGTGAGGGAGAAGAATATAGATGTCCCAGCTCAAGAAGAAAGAATAAATTTGCCCTTTTTCTGTCTTCCAGCTTTTAATGCATGGATGATGCCTCCAAACATGGGTGAAGGTAAACTTCCTTTATCAGTCTACTGATTGGAATGCTAATGTCATCTGGAAATATCCTGAAAGACAAATCTAGAAATAGTCTTCTATCAGTTATCTGGACATCCCTTAGCTTAGTCAAATTGATACTTAAAACTACCCACTGGAGGAAACACAGTCAATCAAGTTGCAACAGGAAACCAACCATATCATCTCTTTTGTTTTACTGCCCTTTTAACTAGCACCAAAGTTCTGGGATATAATATGAATTTAATTGATATTAATAATTGTATGGGGAGAAAATGAATTAAAAACATCTCACTAGGAAAATTATTAAATATTTCTGTGAATAGAAATTATATTTTACCTATAATTCAGTAGTGTATATCCTATTTTTAGTAATGTTTAAACTCCACTATAAGAATTCTGCTTATATTTTCTGAATTTGCTTCAGAAATTAGCAGAAAATTTAGACCTACAATAAATTAAAATGATATTTTAGTGTTAAAGAGGAAAGACATATTTAATGTAGTCTAGTTCAGCCATGATTTCCTTAAGGAAGGTTCCTCATGATACCCAGCCACAAGCTTCAACTGCTGCTGTGTTTGCTATTATGTCCATCCACTCCAACACTTTGACCCTGACTTTGCAGGAGTCCCAGCTGCACATCTCCTAAGCAATTTACCAGGCGGTCCACTTATATGTGCTGCTCTTGCCTCAAAGTGTGTGATGGCATTTTTCTTTTCATGTTTTACATTTTAAAAATCTGCCAACTTGAACGCACTGTGAATTTCTTTGATTTAGCGTTTATCTTTATCTACTATGTAATCATCTTTACAATCTTTAAGATTTTGAGATTGTTTGTGAAAATGTTTTTTCTGCATTCATTTACAATCACTAGTCTTTTGAACCCTTCTACATCAGTATGGTCCAGTAGAACATTATGCTCTATCTGGCTAATAGCCATGTGTGCTATTTAAGTGCTTGAAAGTAAGTTTTAATTTAATTAAATTTTAATCAAAATCTGAACTTTGTGAATTATATTCTGATAAATTACAACAGTGTTTATGTGGTCTATGCATCCTTACCATCTTAAGTACTACTTCATTCCACTTATCGCTCTTTCCTTTACAGTATGTGGATGCGCGTGTTTGTAAGTTTGTGTGTGAGTTTTCATTCCTTTGTTCTCTGCCTCATGTCTTCTTCCAAATGACAGAGCTGCTTCTTACAGATGTTGCTGATTCTATGAGTATACTACATCCTAAAGAATTACATTCCACCTTCGTAGAACAGAGCACCACCTCCACGCTGGCGCTCCGCCAGCTCCTTCAGCAGATCACTGTCTGGTCTACTCCCATGTGTGGTCCATGGCTGGTTTGGCATCTCCTTTGCTGTGAATTATGTCTGTGGATTAAATGCTACATGGTCTGGAGTTCCATATCTATGGATCAGACAGTCTTTAAGCCCCTGGATGGTGGTACTATTTGAGGTTCTGTTAGGAAAGGCAAAACAATACCTAAAATAGATATCTATTATTGTTAGATGAGCCTCTGGCCCACCAAGAATGGAAGAAATCGAGTATAGTTAACTTGCAATCATGTAACTAACTTGGATTCCTTCAGAATGGTGACAAACAAGGAACATTAGTTTGTTGTGCTAGTAAATTGGACATAGCCATGGCAGTAGCTAGCTCACATTTGGAATCAAGAAGCCCGTGGTTGGGCCCATGTGTAGACTTTCATCTCTTCTACCATGACTACTTGTATTCCACTGTGTGACAAGTAAGCCAGTTAAGGGTGACTGATAACAAAGGCTGACATCTACTAGGTATGTACCTACCTACTTGCTTTTGAATACATATTTCATGGTGGAAGCTTGATAGTGGTTATTAATAGATATCAGAGCAATCTTCAACAATGTTCACATGCTGTGCCTACTTGCACATACCTGTTCACATACTTTTTATTCAGATATACTTCCCTTTGACCTTTTCAATCTTTGTCTTGCATGATCCTTGCAACAAGGACATTTGCCATAGCCTATGAATCGGAATAATTTTTCATGCTGGGCCACTCCCATTCCACACAAAAAAGAATGACCAGGTATTTCAGCGTAATCTCTGCCCTTTGGAAAAATTTTTTTTCTTCACTATCTTTCAAAACCATGACAAAATATGTCTATAATGCAGCCACCATCTATTTTTTTCTTGAACTAACATATTAAATCTACCTATCCACAAAGTAATCTTAGACTATTTCAACTGATCATGCAATACCTTCCCTCTTATTACCATTGAAATTAATTGAGGAAGGGGTGCTGGTATAACCATCATATAATAGGGGGATTCATGCCACCAGTTCAAGCAGTTTATAGGGAATCTGGTGTGGTTTAGGATTGATCCCAGATAATAACATTTCCAAGTTGTGATGGATTATTGCTAAATGCTAGAGTCCAAAGCCAGGAGTTTGATCTTTAATGGCAACATTCAAGAGCTTTTGCTCAAAAAATATATAATTCTTTGCCACAGATATCAAGATCTTCCTTTACATTCCCAGAAATCTACTTTGTGATTTTTCACTGGGTTTTGCTGTAAACTACACATCGCAATGTCAATACTGACAACTCCATTAGGGTCTGCTGCATTGGACGGCACACGCATCAGGATTACTTGCCTCACAGCTTGGACTCCTGTTGCTTTTTCTTAATCAAATCTTTTTATGTTGCCTAGATTGTGGACCACCATAGTATTTTACTAGGTATGAAATGTATTGCTTTAGAATACCAAGAGGTCCACAAGCCATTGTGCTTTCTTATTAATATTAAAGGATGCAAAATGGAACAATTTGTCTTTTACTTTGTTGAGAATGTCTTGACATGGTCTCCAGAACTTTATAGAAGTTAAGATAAATCTGAATCTTTGTCAGATTTATCTCCCCCACATTGAGGCACGTGCGCTGTTGTCTGTTTGTTTTTGTGGATTTTTTATTATATATCATAGCCTCTAGCTTGTCATTGATGTAAGTGATCATTGGATAGTATATGAGATGTCCAGAATGTTGGGGTTTTTGGAATACATTATGATGGAAAAGCATCAGTATGGGAAAAGCAATAAGGGAGCATTGTTGAATAATCCTTGTGGATGTAAAATTGCAAGTTATTTCTGATCCTTTCATCAGATCAATAACCACATCCCTTGTTCCTATGGGCTTTTAGTATATGTTAGCAAATGTAGCCCATGCAGCACGGAACTGTAATTGGGACAACCAATTGGTTTAACTTGCTTTAGTCCACACTTACTCTCCAGTATCTTTCTAGTTCTAAACTCTATCATAAACACACTGCGAACTAGATGAAATGCTAGAAACCGTCAATCTTGCAGTCCCCAGACTTTAAGGGTGTCATTAACCTCCACCATTTGGAAGGTGGGAACATAACCTTTGATGGCATTTCCCTGCAGAATGTAATGCATTAGCTCTGCCCCAAGTCTAGTGTGGGGAAGGAGGCTTTTTACCTCGAGCCTTTGTAAATGCCTTATTGTCAAACTGAAATATCATATACAGAATTTCCATCTAAAAGTGGAAACTTAGGCCAGGTGCAGTGGCTCAGGCCTACAATCCTAGCACTCTGGGAGGCCGAGGTGGTTGACCACCAATCATACTTGTTCTAGTCAGGTTTCTGCTGAGAGTAGTTAGGAACTTGAGTGTAAGATCTGTCTTCTCCATCTCTATGCCTGTGCCTTCCCAGTTTGGACAAGCTTTCTTTTAATATTAGTGGCCAGAAACTTCCAAGCAAGAAAAAGTGAGAGGAGCTACTACATTGTATGAAGGAGACTTACTTCTTTCGTGTATTTTACTTGGAGAGAAATGTTAATTCTTATTATTGATGGGTGAACTTATTCTTCAGGCTCTGAGAATCTAAGAAATCACCTTTATGGGTTGGTAAGGACAAGACTTTTTAGCATGTCCGTTACTGGTGTATATTCTCTAAATGTAGGTCTCTTTATGAGCTACATAAGTATACCTCTGTTACTCAAAAATCATCCTTTACTGTTCGATAATCATTCTAAATTTCTAACTATTTCTATGGAAAATATCAACATACCTTTGCAATAAGCAGACAACTCCAATATAACTGTAAAAATTTCCTTCTTAATCTTGAAAATCCAAAGATTTAGTGGCAAAGGCAATTCACTTTTGGGGGATATTTTTACAAATCACACCCCCCTCCCCCAATTTGTAACCTTTGGGCTACTGCCTTCAGCCTGGAACTATGCAGATCCCACATGCCTCTTCTTCCATTTGGCAAGTGACTCAGTCTCCTAATCTCATCCTGTTGACTGTTTTCTCAGAACACTTCTGCCATGACCTCTGTGTAAGTTTGGATTGTGGGTCCTAGAGGGTCCACAATCCAAAATAAAGTAAGATGTGCAAGTTCTGTATAGTGAATGAAACCTGTTCCAGGCAAAATGGAAAGGGCATTTATAAACAGGAAAAGCTCTCTGGCTGTGCTGCGGTCTGTTACCTATAAAACGGGAGAAGAGTGATGTTTATATAAGAAAAGCCTATGCATGGAACATAGCTCCAAGATAGTTTTAGCCATTTCCAAATAGCATTCCAAAGCAAATATTGCCCATTAGAGGAGAATGACACTGGGTAGAAATTACCTTCTGCCAGAAGCCCACCATTCTAAGTCATTTTTTAGAGCGGACTGTTGACAGTATAGCCTTGGCTCAAATGCTCCAGATAACGCCAAGGGCAGTGCAGCTGGAGATTATCACATAATTGCATTCACAGTAAAGGATGGTCTGGTCTCCTCTTGAAAGGAGATCTTAGTGGGGCATTTCCATGTGTCTCACATGCTATGCATATACAGGGAGGTATATTTCATTTGATTGTATTCTTACACATTCTGTACCTTGGGATTATTCATATATTTATTTATCCATCCAATATATTTTTGAGTACCTACTTTGTGCCAGACAATAGGACTGAGTGATGAGCAACCATATCCCTTCTATGCAGGAGCAATTAGAGATAATAAAAACAACTAGTGAGAAAACATGCAAGCTACTATTTAAAGAGTGAAAGTTTCAAGAATGGATGAGTGAGGTTATCTGCTTCAGTGATTAGAAAATTATTTCTTTGATGGTTATATTCAATTTGAGAACTAAAGGATGTGCATAAAGCAGGCATAGCTAGATTGAAGGAAAGAGCATTTTAGACATCTGGATAAAAGAAAAATAAAAGCACTAAAGTTCACCAATGCATAGCCATTGCATGGGAAAGGGCATGTTGTGCTCTAGAAACTGAAAAGAAACTAGTATGAACAGAAAATACTACAGAAGAATTAGAAACAGAAGAAATAAGTAGATTACACAGTCTCTACAGGTTCAGGTGAGAAATTTAATTTTACTTTATATGTCATGGACAGACAGAAAATGATCTGGGTCAGGTAAATTGTCTTATTTGAAGTTTTTTGCTAAAAGATTAATGTGTTATTTGGTTGATAACTGCAGAAGTAACAGTGGAACTTGACAAAGAGATATTAGTCTTGAAGATTGTGCAGTAGTCTTAATAAAAGGTGGAGAACACACTTCACAGAGGGAGGGGCATACAAGCATATGCAAATTTATTTGAGTTGCTAATGTAAATATGCAGGAATTATTGTCTTCTAATCGCATACTCTTTGTACAGAAGATTATAAGATTATCTAAATCACCCTGAAAGAAAGATTATTTGCAACATTTTATTCTTGGCTTAAAGAATATCCAGCCTAGCCTATTAAAGAAGCATATGTCTAAGGGCCTTTTATTACATAAATGTCAAATGCATTCAGCTAACTCCTCAGTACTGAATCACAATTTTCTTTGTATTTATCCCTCTTGTCCAAAACTCACAGTGTTACCTAATTTCCCTTTCATTTGTTTGCTGTTTCTTCACCAGTAAAATGTGATCTCATTGAGGACAAGAGAGGTCTGATTTTCTTTTATATCTTCAAATTGAAGCTAACTTTCCAACATAAAATACATCTTCATTAAATAAAATAAAAACAAAATACCACCAATTCATAGTAGGATACAAATCTTTATTGTTACAGCAGTAGTAATTCTTGCTGTACATACATCTTTGTCTAGTGAGGTACATTATTGAAGTAACACATGAGGAGTCATCATAGTATTTGAAAATTCACACATGTAGGGTGATACTGAATCTGAAACTCTCATTCTTGTTCATTGATTCTTGATGGACTGTGAGATTAAAACTTAATCAGATGAGGATACAGACATAGGTGTCAGTTGAAAGTGAGAGGAAAAGTAACTAAAGATACTGTACATCTTTACATAGAAGCAGACCAGAAAATGCCACTTAAAGGAACTTAAATAAATCTTTCAGAAAATGGACAGAATGAAAAGGTGTGTATTTCTATAGTCCAGGTGTGAAAGTCAACATTTGGTCAAGGAAACAGCCATTAGATGTTTCCAAGGTTCGAAGGATAACTCAAGGTCAAGGGTTTACAGCACTGCTGGAAACAGTAGGGAAACTAAGGTCAGAAAAACAATCACTGAGTTCAGAAAAGCTATTATTGTAGAGCAAGGAAGACACCACCCCATATCAACCTGAATTCCCAGATGGAGGTCTCTCAGCAGCTCAACTGGGAAGTCTCTGTAAATTGTGTCCACACTTGTTTTGGCTGCAAATGTTTCTAGAAAATAATCTTTTCCTTTCCTTTGCCCTCCAAATTTCATTAGTGTACCTCTTATTGCCAAATTCTGATCTGAAATCATATAGAAAAGGGAATTCTGGAAAATTCAGTTCCTAGAATCTCTCAGGAGGTACGGATGATGTATATCACAGAGGAAGGCCGTAG
Organism: Arctocebus calabarensis; assembly: GCA_963573935.1. Taxonomy (NCBI): domain Eukaryota; kingdom Metazoa; phylum Chordata; class Mammalia; order Primates; family Lorisidae; genus Arctocebus; species Arctocebus calabarensis. Next base: position 28,243 of record CAUYON010143830.1, read on the forward strand.
TGATGCCACATTGCAAAAAGATACAGTGAAATTCAATATTTTGCCAGCTCAGGATTCATATCCAGCCCTATTAACCACCTTTAATTTCAGAATAAATGTGTGCACACACACACATACACACACGGTTACTCTTCCTAACTTGAAACTATTCCTTGGGCAAGTAAAGATGTAATCACAATTTCCCTAAAAGAAAAAATGGAGACATTAAATAGCTTAGTCAATTTCATAAATTTTTGATTGATCATCATACCCTTGGTAGCTCAGTCCCAATCATTCGTAGATATACTGTAACTTAAAAATGTGTTATATGTTTAGGAATATACAATAATAACTACATTAATTTAAGACAAATGTATAAAGGAACCATTGCTTACATCCTTGCTTATACAAAATCTATGAATAACAAAATGAAAAAGAAGATACGCTTAGAGATCACCGTCTTTAACTCTGTAACTGACAATGTGGTCATTCTTGTATTTATAATTGTTTATATGATTGCATGTTACTTGTTTCTTTGTTGTGATTTCTTACCTAGAGAGAGAACCTGAAACTTTGTAAGTTAATAGACTTTACTATTAGCAATCTAGCCTGTTTTTAATGACTACTACATTTTTCTTAATATTTATCTGTGGAGATAGGAAAATAAGGGGGTGACCCAGATAATCTAGTTTTCAAACTTATTCCTTCTTGCTCTCATTGTACTATAAGTATTCTTTTTCTCCCTGATAATTACAATATACTCACTCCGTCTAGTAATTTTCTCTATGTCTATAGTTTCAGTAGCAAGAGTTGTTTAAAACAGTCAGGTAGCTTCTAGTTTAGTGAAACTTTGTAAGATTTCTCTAATTCAGAAGATCCCAGATATGAACATGAAAAGCTTATGATTGTTATTTGCTAGTGCATGCCTGTAATTAGGAGTAACAGAGGAAAAAATCATTTCCATTTCCACACATCTGTTCTCATATATTCTCACTGGCAATGGGGGAAAAAGCACATTGTATTGGTTGCAGGTTTAAAAAAAAAACATTGCAAGCTATGCTATCTCATAGAACAGGCTTTTAGCTATAGCAATAACAGCTACCCCGTCTCAGTCAGTGGCATAAATGAGCCTCTTTGGCGAAAGGGTTAGTTAGAATACTTAGTAACTATTTGAGTTTAAGCTCACTATTTATTTCCTCTAATATGAGTTTCTTGGTCAAAATTGTTGTAATGAGGAAAATATGATGATAAAAATGTTATGTTAATCCAAATGATGGTGCTTTTTGAGAGAAATATTGAACTAGAAAAGAAAATACATATATATCCAAAAAAGTATCTATTCTAGTGAGGAGAAGACAGTGGTTTCTGTATGATGGAGAAGACCAATGTCATCATTATGGTCCCCTTGGGGAGTGTTAGAAGATGGCAAATCGGTTTGGTTCTCTGCAGTTAATAAGTTAGAACTAAACAGTGACACATTCAGACCTTTCTTGGTAAGGCTTGGAATTGTTACGGAGAGTCCTTTTTTCTGATCTTCACTAAAATTCTAGTAACCACATAGGGTCCTTGCTAAATGGGGCCCATTAACATTCCAAATAATGTATAGCTGCCTTAAAAAATACACAGACTGTGTAAGTCTTTTGTGGTGGTGGGAAACATTACCGATTTTACAGGTCGTATTTTCTTCAAAACAAAGCCTGTCAGTTATTCACTTATTCCTGGTGACCAAGTTTAATCTACACGGACACATATTCATTGCACTTCTATACAGCGTCCACTGCTAGCCTGACTGCTTGCTCTGAGCACACTTTGCTATACATTCAACACAGTGAATGGAGTAAAATTGACACCTATCCCCCAGGAGCGACCTCAACCAAATACGAAGAAGGATAAAGGGATACACAAACTTCACACTCACCCACCCTTCGAGCAGGATAATTCCTGAGCATATGTTTTATTCTGGCTTCTGGATTTTCTCAGTGGGATTAGGCTCCAAGTACTCAGAATGATGATTCGACCTGTAACACCCCTCTAAAGGCATTATTCCTTTCTTTTCTTTCTTCTTCTTTTTTTTTTTTTAGAGACAGAGTTTCACTTTGTCGCCCACGGTAGAGTGCTGTGGCATCATAGCTCACAACAACCTCCAGCTTATTGGCCTTAGGAAATTCTCTTGCCTCAGTCTCCCGAGTGTGGGAAGCTGCGGGGGATTCCCCCCGCTTTTTACTGGCAAGAGCCAAAACAGGGAGCTAGAAGTCCAGATGGCCAGAACTACAGATAAGCAGCACAGCAGTTCCCAAGAAGTAAATGACCTTCTTCCCTGTGAGAGTATAAAAGTCTGGAAGAAAAATAAAGTGTTGTCAAAATAAAGTGAAGTCTCAGCCTGACTGAGTCCATTACCCTGTGTGTGTGTGTGTGTTTTCATCCTGGTGCCCCCTCCCTGGAACCTGGCTAGTGGATGGCGGGTCCATCTAACTGGCGACCATGAAGGGTCCTGAGGCACAGGAGAACACGCGAGGGACCACCGTGAGGACCGGCTGGCCAGTGGGAGAAGCATCCTGAGTTCAGTGAGTGCGGTGGGATATTAAAATTTAAAGATGGGGGCGGGATCTAGCCATCACCTCTCTATTCATCTGTTAAAGCAAATGCTTCGTCAATGAGGCACTAAGGTTAACCAAGATCAGATAGCAGTTTTTACATTTTGTAGAGCATGTGTGTCCATGGTTCCCAGAAGGAACTGTAAATTTGGATACCTGGTTGATCCTGCCAGTAATATATGCTTGTGTCAAAGATTAAACCATGCACGCCTAATTACACATGGAGGGTCCGAAGGTAGTGAGTTATCTCACTTGATTGTTCATAGTCAGTTACAGATTGAACTCCTTGTCCTACTCTTTTCCCCTAAAATAAGAATTCCCTCGAATTGAACAGATTGCATTCAGAAATAACACAGTTAGAGGCTCAACATTTATCCTTTGATCCTGCAAAAGCAGCTAGTGAGTTATTTGACCAGTTTAAACATTATGTTTCCTCTCCTCTTGATACTGTTTGGCATGTACTCACGGGACTAGCTGTAGGTGTCATTGTTCTGATTATAGTACTGGCTATGCTGCCCTGCATGGTACGCTCCTTGTGCTTCTTGCTAAGATTAAATGCTTAAGAGATTTAAGATTGAAGTTGCAGGATAGAGTGGAACCTTCCTCTCACAATGTCTAATGCTAAGTGGCGGCCAATGACAGGTAAGATCCTCCCGACAGTCTAAGCAACCTAAGACAGGAATCTCTTGATGAACTTGAGGTATCCAATGACGGGTAAGTTAGATCTGTTGGCTGGAGGACAACCTAAGACAGGTGCACTTAAGCGTCTATTAAAATAAATAAGGGAGGGGGGGTCTGTGGGAAGCCGCTGGGGACTCCCTCCGCTTTTTACTGGCAAGAGCCAGAACAGGGAGCTAGAAGTCCAGATGGCCAGAACTAGAGATAAGCGGCACAGCAGTTCCCAAGAAGTAAATGACCTTCTTCCCTGTGAGAGTATAAAAGTCTGGAAGAAAAATAGTGTTGTCAAAATAAAGTGAAGTCTCAGCCTGACTGAGTCCATTACCCTGTGTGTGTGTGTGTTTTCATCCTGGCGCCCCCTCCTCAGAACCTCACTAGTGGACAGCGGGTCCATCACCTGAATACTGGGACTACAGGCACTCACCACAATGCCCGGCTATTTTTTTTCTGGCAGTTTGGCCAGGTCTGGGTTTGAACCCACCACCTTCAGTATATGGGGCTGGCGCCCTACTCACTGAGCCACAGGAGCCACCCCAGCATTTCTTTCTTGTATCATATCTTAGCTCTTCTACCTAAGATGACCTCTTAAGATTTGTTTCTGGGAAAGTCAAACCAATATTTTCTTAGAATCACCACAATAAATTGACCAGTGCCCAAAACAAATAGTCTCATCTATAAATTCTCTGTCTGAATGATCAGACATAATTTTAGAAAAGAGTAATTTAATCTAATATAGGAGGAATGTCTTCCCTGTTTGCATGTCAGCTAAAAAGTCCACAAGTAATACAGACATACAAATATGCTTTTATTTCACGGACTAAGCAGAGCTAATAATACTTCTTTTTATGTCTACTAGTTTTCATTGGATTTTCTTTATTTCTCTCTGCATATATTTCTAGAAGCTGCTTCTGCCGGGTTCTATTTAGTCTAAGACTTTCCAGTAAGGTATAGAGAAGGCAAGACATTTAGTTTTATTTTTCTTGGTATACCAGTAGTTGATTATGTAATCTCATCTTGTGACATTTGGCACCTTAGTTCAAACATTGGATAAAATGACCTTAATATCAACCTCACACATTGTTATTAAGCTGCCAATATAAGCATCATGATTTTATTAGTAACTACTTGTTAATAATGGAAATCATTTCAAGTGGCGAAGAGAGTTAAAAATGGGTAGGGGAGGAAGAGAGAGAGAATACGCTACAGTGCACAAAGAAATCTGAAACTGTATCAATTACTTAAAATCTCAGTTTAAGGAAAAGCTTAGTCTCGGCGTCTTTGGTAATTAAAGTTTACCTAACCATTTGTACAAAGTATTTCTCCTTTTGCTTAATCAGTCATATTATATAATGGCTGGAAAAAAGTCTTAGGGTGTTAAAATCAGAAATAGCTTTCACTTAATAACTATGTGAATGATAAAACCTGTTTGAACAATAAAACTTAATTCTATTGTCAAATACAATATCTGTGAGGGAAACGTATTCTGCTTTCATGGAAGATCAATAGGGGATATGCAATTCTGCTTAAATTTGTCTCACTGTACGGTTCATAATTGAATACATTGTCACAGTGCCTTTTCTACTTTTAAATTAGTGAATAACAAAAGAAGTATTTCACACTGATGGCATAAATTTCTATTCAAACTGAATCATTCATTTACATACATATACATAAGTCTTTCACACTAGACATTTAGTAATAATTTGAATTAAAATCATGTGTCCATATATGTATAGATTCATAACACTTTTGGTTATATAGTTTAAAATTTTATAAGTTTTCAGATGTGACATTTAAATTAGTGCCTGTTTACTGTATAGAATGATACAAGCATATTTCATACATGTGTCTACTAATTCTGAGATATTTTGAATGCATTACTTTCCTTTGAAGAGTGTCACATTTTTCCTTGATGTTATGAATTATATTTAATAATGTCAGTAATGTACATTTAATAAAAGTATAGGGTTTTGAATATGTAAGTGATTACACTCAAACTAGCTGATGATTCTACTCGCCTTATCTAGAAGTAAAGCTTTTATTTTACTTCCTATTGCCTTAAATGTCATCTTCATAATTTAAAAAAATATAACTTTGCCAAAATTTCCATTCAAATGGAGACTGTTTTATCAGTTTTGGTAATGTCTAAAATATGTATTCTAGGGTCTTAGAAAACTATTTTTCCTCTGCATGTTACTATAGAGTCTTAGAATATGGATTCTAGAATAGAAAATCAAGCTAACTATTATGGGAAGTGTCTCACTTTCAATTGTTGCTGTTTTCTGTTTGTTTATTTTGAAACTTATATTGTCAGTGACTAGGGCGCCGGCCCCATATACTGAGGGTGGTGGGTTCAAACCCAGCCCCGGCCAAAGTGCAACAAAAAAATAGCCAAGCACTGGGCACCTGTAGTCCCAGCTACTCGGAAGGTTGAGGCAAGAGAATCACCTAATCTCAAGAACTGGAGGTTGCTGTGAGCTGTGACGCCATTGCACTCTACTGAGGGTGACAAAGTGAGACTGTCTCTTAAAAAAAAAAAGAGAAAGAAACTTATATTTAAATTTGCATATGGTGGTTGGTCGAATAATCATAGATACCTCATCTAATGCACTAAATATTATATGACATATACAGATATTGCTTAATAAATCAAATGTATCGATGCACTTTTATTCACAAAATCATTTCATTTTTACTAAAAAGCATTAAATACTCTTCTCTTCCATCTAGCCAAAATGGTAGGGAAGATAAAAATACAATCAATAGAATAATGATTTTCTGGCTGAAGTTTATATAGTCTAGTACATAATATATGCAACATAAAATCCTAAGTTAGAATTATGTTTAATAGTTTATGGGAGGATAAAGAAAGATTAATTAATTTTGGTTGAGCAGGTAGGACAAAGAGTTAAAGATAAAGGGCTATTTGAGTTAAGGCATGAGGGTAGACTATTCTCCTCAGGTAGATGAAGTTAAAAGGTAGAATGGGAAGCGAGAGGGAGATTATAAAGAATAGAACATTTTCTAGGCAGAGGGAGCAACATATGGATGGAAAAAATCTGACAAATTTAGGTACCTGAAAATAAGAGCACATGGCTCAGATTCAAGCCTGTGTGTAAGAAATAAGAGTTTATACCACAGGAGTCAAATAAGCTGGCTGAGTCTGTTTTGTGTTGCAAAGGAATAATGAAGACCGGGTAATTTATAAAGAAAAGAGGTTTATTTGACTTCTGGTTCTCCAGACTATACAAGAAACAGTGATGGCAACTGCATTGACATTTGGTGAGGGCCTCAGACAAAGGGGAGCAGGTGAGTACAGAGATCACAGGGCAAGGGAGGAAGCCAGGGAGGGGAGGTGCTAGGCTCTTTTTTTTTTTTTTTTTCTGTTTACAGAGTCTCACTCTATCACCCTCAGTAGAGTGCACACAGCTCACAGCAACCTCCAACTCCAGGGCTTAGGTGATTCTCTTGCTTCAGTCCGAGTAGCTGGAACTACAGGCACCTGCCACAATGTCCGGCTTTTTTTTTGTTTTGCAGTTCTACCGGGGCTGGGTTTGAATCCGCCACCCTTGGTATATGGGGCTGACACCCTACTCACTGAGCCACAGCTCTACCAGGAACAAATAAAGCAAGAGTTCACTTGTTTCCCCCGAGAGGGCAATTTATTTACTTATTATTTACTTATCCTCATGATCCCCCATGATCCTCAACTTCCATTAGGGCGCATCTTCAACATTATGAATCAAATTTCAAAATAAGGTTTGGTGGGGAGGATAAATAGTCAAACTGCAGCCTGAGTTATCTTCGAAAAAAAAAGAAAATTCTAGCATACTTATAAGTTTCCTATTTTCTTTGAGGTTAATTTAATTGAGGCACCAATATTTCTCTAGCAGAGCACCTTATAAACGTGCAGTATCTATTTCTAGAGATTCCTGAGAAATGAAAGATGCATTTTAAACGGATGTATGTGGGATTTTAGTTTGCTTATTTTAAACAAATATAGAATTTATAAATACAGGGATTTCAGCAGGTTGAATAATGAAAAATAGTCATGAAAACTTTTCCTACCTACATGTTTAGTAGTGTTCAGACACAAAGAAATCAAACTAAATGACTTCTTCTAAGAACAATGATCCACATATATTATAGAATTTATTTTGTTACTCCAAGACAAAAACACATCCTTAGTTTGAAAGAAAAAACAAAAACCTAAGAAGCCATCTGACTAACTTAGTCCACTCTAGGCAGAAGGGCAGAATTGATGTATTTCTTGAATCTTTATTAAAATTTGGTTTTAGATAAAGTTGACAATTTGTGTAGGCATTTTTTGATAATTCATAATTTTGTGGTTATGTACTACCTTAAAATGTGGATTTGTCTTTTGCCTGTAAGTTATTTAGAGGATTAAAGAATTACACATTAGAAAGTGATAAGATAAAAATATATGTTTTTAAAAAATATATGTTTTTAATCTATCTTTATACATCTATCTTTGTATGTGCAAAGACTCAACTGGAAAGTTTATTTTTCATTGGTGTGCAATACTTTTAGACTCTATACCATCTGAATTAACTATTTTTGTGCATTGGTATTTTGTAAATGTCCCACCAGTGTGTTCTAATTTGAATCAAGAATTAAAAAATATAAATTTGCTTAGATCATGCTATTTAATACGTTAAAAAATTCTACTTTCAACAAATTTCCATGCACAGATTACCATTTTGTTGATATTTATTAAATTCAGTAACCTTCTCTAATGGTTATATGAAAGGGAAATATTGTCCATTTCTAAACTAAGTAGTATAATTGTACAGAACTCTGTGCTTAAAGAAATGGACATAAATATACAAATAATAATTAAACTACCCAACAGTACAACTTAATTATTGTTTTAATTTAATGGAGTAATAAGACCATTCTCCTTATTTTCATGATAAAGTAGCTGTTAGTGATTATTCCTCTTAAAATAAACAGCTATTAAATCTGAACAGAGATAGATAGTAGAAAATAATATAAAAGTGAGTATTCACATTTATCTCTACTTTTTTCCTGAGTGTGTTTTTTTCAAAGGTACATAGGAAATGGAGTGCAAGTTAGAAATGGCTATAGTGTTACATGGATGAAACAGAGACTGGAAAGCAAGGAAGCCATACAGTTAAGTTTTGGAGATAGTGTCCTATTGTGTCCACAGTGTCAGTATTCTTGGTTGTTGGTACACTGTTGGCCAAAGAATGGCCAGAACCAACCAAAAGCAAGGCGAGCATGAAACAAAGTTAATTGAGCAAGAGAAAGATAGGTTTACAGAGCAAGATACAGGTTTATGGGGCAAGATAACATTCACCACAGATGTTGAATGGACCCCTCATTGTAACGAAAAGGAACTGGGTATGGTCTGGGGTCTTGTTTTATACTGTTTGGATTTGGGGCCTTTTTTGTGGTTCAGATCTCACCATAGAACCACATCAATGGATAGTTAATGTCATGATAATTACCCCTGGGTTACTCCAGGTCACTTTCCAAATCCTATTGTGCCTGAGCTATCTCATCTGGTAGCAGAGAGAATCTTTGCATTCTTTTACAGATTAGCATGGGTTCTCTTTCCCCTAGATGTGACAGTTGTTTGGAGTAGGATTAAGGTGGGGAAAACACCAACACTGGGTCTGTCCTTGTCCTTCATGGGTAGCACAATCGCTCAAGGCAACACCAAGGCACCCACTTTCATCCCAAGGAGAGTCTTGGCCTTGCTATCTACCTATCAACAATGGGTCAAAAAAATAGAAACTACATGTGAGGAGTTTCCAATATTTGTATAAAAATTTCTGAAGTGTCCTTAATTATACATATTCAAGGAAAAATTAGCCAGATAAAAATAAAAAATATTTTTAGGATAAATAAGGAAAAAAACTTAATTTTCTTTTTGAGACAGTCTTACTTTGTCACCCTGGTAGAGTATTGGTGCCGTGCCCTGGTGTCATAGCTCACAGCAACCTCAGACTCCTGGGCACAAGTGATTCTCTTGGCTCAGCTACCCAGTAGCTGGGATTAGAAGCACCACTACACCCCCACCTCACAGCTATTTTTTTAGAGGTGGGGTCTCACTCTAGCTCAGGCTGGTCTTTTCATGTGCTCAGGCAACTTGCCCACTTGAGCGGAGAGTGCGGGGATTACCGATGTGAGGCACCACACCAGGCCAAAAACGTAATTTTTGATCGAAAATTTTGCTTGGCAGAAGACAAAGAAATGTTATCTTTAAAATGTTGAAAGAAAATAGAATCGTTAACAAGGAATCCTATATCCAGCAAAAGCATCCTTCAAAATAAAGGTGAAATAGGCTGGGTGTGGTGGCTCACACTTGTAATCCCAGCACTCTGGAAGTCCTAGGTAGGTGGATTGCTGAGCTCAGCATTTGGAGACCAGCCTAAGCCAAAGAAAGACCTCCTCTCTTAGGCATTGAGGTGGGCACCTGTGGTCCCAGCTACTTGAGGGGCTGAAGCAAGGGAATCTCTTGGGCCCAAGAGTTGGATGTTGCTATGAGCTGTGATGTCATAGCACTCTATCAGGGGCAACAAAGTGAGACTGTCCCAAGAAAAATAAAATGGGGTGGTACCTGTGGCTCAAAGGTAGGTCCAAACCTGGCCCGGGGCCACACCTGCAAAAAAAATAATAAAAATAAAAATAAATAATAAAAAAATAAAATAAAGTGAAATGATAATAGCCTCACAAAAATGAAACTTAAAGAGTATATGTTTTTGAGTATATCTCCATTACAAAAAATGCTGTATCTCAGATGAAGGTAGAAAAATCCAAGAAGAAATAAATAGTATTGAAATGTGTAAATATATGATAAAATATAAAATTCTGTTTATTAATTAAGAAATATTGAACAAAATGTCTTATTTTTCAACATACATAAAATGAAAATATGTGACAGAAATTGCAAGTAAAGCAGCTGCATAAAATTAAGATACTTCATTAAAATTATTTTTGCCTTATTTTTGCTGGTGTAATAATATTAGTTAGTTATCTTTGATATAGAAATATATACCATTAGCCTTCATGTGAAAGCTATAAATTAGCTTCATATTAGGGCTGAGTACAAAGGCTAAAACCCAATTATAGCACAAGAATACAGGGAAAAGGGAAAGGGAGGGGTGGGGAGGGGGGAGGATGGGTGGAGGGAGGGCAATTAGTGGGAACACACCTACGGTGCATCTTAGCAGGGTACTGGTGAAACTTATTAAAGGTAGAGTATCAATGTCTTTATATAGTGATCAAGAAAATGCCATGAAGGCTAAATGTAACAGTGCAATCAAAATATTTCTGATTGTATATGAAGCACATTCTGCCCTATGATTGCACCAATGTACACAATTATGATTTAATAAAATTATTCAAAAAAGAAATATATACTATTGTCTCTATTACATTAAGGCTGCATTTTCAACTTCTGAGATTACCAGTAGACATAGAGCAATAATATATATAAGATATATGCTAATCAAAGAGAGAAAGTAAAATCATAGAAATATTTAAATCAAAAGAAATGCAGAGGCAAAATACAGTGACACATGCCTATCATATTGGCACTCTGAGAGGCTGAGGCTGGAGGATCACTCGAGCACAGGAATTAGAGACCAAACTGAGCAAAACCGAGCTCCGTCTAAACTAAATATAGAAACATCTAGGTGTGATGGTTTGCACCTATAGTCCCAGCTACTTTGGAGGCTCAGACAGGATGACTGCTTGAGGCCAGGAATTTGGGGTTGAAGTTAGCTATAATGATACATCACTGTACTCTACCTGGGGCAAAAGAAGGAGATGTTGTCTCAAAATAATAATAATAATAATAGTAAAGAAAAAGAAAAAAAGAGAGAAAAAATACCAGGAAAAAAGAATAAAGGTACAAATGACACACAGAACATGAAAAACAATACAGTACATTTGAAATCAACTGTATTAGCAATTATATTAAAAGATTAAGCATTCATAGAATTAAAAAGCAGATAAACTATTTTTAAATGTGCACACATTAAATATATACTAAATTTTATATGGAGTCTAACACAGCCAGGCAGAATCATATCATAGGTAGGAATATAGGCAGACTCATGACTGTAGTTTAAGAATATGTGTTATTTAAAGTGCCAGTGTAACACTGGTCATAGAACCACGACCACGAGTTATTCCTGAGACGTAGCTACTCCTCCGTAAGACAGGAGACACTCTGACATTGCACATCACAGAGTGTTAGTGAACACAATTTGAGCTTCCTCCTTTGACTTTCTGCTGTCTCTCTTGGTTGTTATTGGCCAACTCTATTCTCTATGTTGAATACAGTGATTTTCCCAATCATTTTGCCCTCAGCACATTTTGCATAATTGAGTTCATATTTCAAAAGCAACCTCAGTCAATATTACCTATCAGAGTACTCTGGAATCCCACAATGGAAGAAAAAAAAAATCAAACATTGGTGACTTCAGCTGTGAATGGAAACCAGAGGCTAGTCTTGCCTCAGGAACCAAACTGGAGGTATAGCCAGTGCAATATAGAATGATATATATAGGACAATAGAAGGGAAAGAATTTTCAGGGTATATTGCTGCCTGTCCTGGTGCACAAATTCCTGTGTATTTTAAAAGCAAACATGTCAAATTTTATGCCAGTCACTTAAAACCCACTTCTCTACAGCCTCAATTTGTCCTCACAAAGACCTTATGAAAACAGCATGACTTCCTCCTTTTTTGTGTGAAAACTGAGGTCTGTGAGCTATTGCGTAGCTTGACAATATCCACACAGCTAACATGTGGCACCATTCCCTGAAAGAAAAATTACAAAAGAAAAATCAGATGTGTGCCCAGAAGATGCAATCTGCTGCTCTGGTAAAAGCATGCTAGAAATAACAAAGGTGTCAGAGTAAAATAGACCTTGGTTTACTTGCATCTGTGTGCTGCACTCTGTGAGATTTGAGGGATATATTTGACCATACCTGGGCTTGAGTTTTCTTACCTGTGGGGTGAGAAAATCCATGCACCCTTTTGTATACATTGTGGAAATCTAATGAGTTAAAATCAGGACATCACTGCTGTAGTAACCATTATACTGGGGTTTCAAAAAAAATGACAAATTTTATTGTTAGAAGATAACACCAATTATATTTAAAACAAAACACAACCATGAGTACAATCTAATTCTGTGTGCATGTTTTTATTTTTTTTACTTTTTTTTTAATTTGAAGAGCTGAAATTAACTTGTAGGTATTAGGTGAGTAATCTTCCTACGAAATAGCTGAAACTATGAAACCAAGTTGTTGATGAATATTACATTTTCTTTTAAGGCGTGTTTATGATGGTTGTTACTCTAGGTTTGCCTTTTAATTTATTCTGCTATGTAGATAAAGTTAGCCATGTTCTACAATTAAAAATGTAAGTGAAGATAGTTCTTGCTTTAGGGGGAAAAAAAATGAAACCTTATGTGTTAATCAATTGTGTAATTTAAAAAATAGGGAACCCCCTTTCTGATCCATACTGAACGATACACAGGTAATAATGTACACTGTGTTACAACATATAAGTTGTTGAAGACGACAGTCTCTGAGGAATTTACAGTCTGATGGCGGGAGAAAGACCTGTCACCAACGACAAGCACAAAGAGAGGGTTGAAATGAATGCCCAATCGAGATACCGAGGAGTGGGAAAACCTTATGTGGACAATAATGGACTCCTTCCTGGAGAAGGAGACATTCCCATTGTCATGAAAGAGTAAAAAAAAAAAATTACAGAAAGCATAATTTTCCTGGCAGAAAGTCCACAGGAGTGCATGGAGGTGTAAAATTAGCAAAGAACCACAGGACATTCAGGAAAGTGTGAGCAACTATATTTCCCACCAACACTGCATCTTTGGATTGGCACTGAAATCACCAGGACCCGATGCTTCCTGGGACCTCCGGACATCACTTACCCTCTCCTAAAAAGAACCAGTGGCTGAAATTGTAAATCTATTCGCTTAGTGCTGATCCTGTGGTTGTTATTTGACCTTTAAGTATGATGAAAGAATCAGAGGACTACTGAAATTGTCAGTCTGGGTTTTACTCTCTGACGGTTCAACCAGAATCTTGGGAAGAGCGTCCCGGGCTCTGCTGAATCTACTGGATGACAAGGGCTGAGAACCACGGACTTGTTATTTTAGTCTAAGATGTATGCTAGTATGCTAGGTGTACAGAGAATAAATAAGAGTCAAAGTCTGTTCTTCTAGTTGCTTTGAAAAATAAAAGCTTCTCAATGTCAAATTTAGTTTGCAGGATCTAAAATATCCCTTTTGTGACTTAAAATTTTAAAAGAAGTGAATCCTTCTACCTTTTCCTTAGTGCTTCTAGCAAAGTGCTGTGTTCTTGGGGTTACAGTGACTCTCTCCCTCTCTGCTTGCTATGGAGATGATGTTACAGTCAGTATTTAACTCAGAGCTTTAGATTTTTGCTTGTTTTTTGGCTATGCGCCTAAGATTATGTTTAAGTGCGTGTGTAACTTTTTATAGTACACATAATTATTATTTTTTCTGATTTACAATATGTTTATTATAATTATAATACGTCTTTATATATTGCATACATAGTATAATACACTAGAAAAATAGGCAACGGTTAATTAAATGCAAATTAAACAATATTATAAACTTAAAAATTCAAAAAGAAGAAACAAAGGACTGATAATAACATTAATTACATTTTCCTTAAAAAACTTGGAAGGATAGGTGGCACCTGTGGCTCAAGGAGTGGGACGCCAGCCCCATATATCAGGGGCGGGAGGTTCAAGCCTGGCCCCTGGCCAAAACTGCAAAAAAATAAACTAAAAACCTTGGAAGGAAAAAAGTAGATCATTAGCAGAAAGTTTAGCAAGACAAGGATCTCAAAGGTGTGGATGACTTCTTATCCACAACCTATCAGCAATTGCTGTTGACCAAATCAGAATGTTATGCACACAGAGATACGTGTTAACTTACTTACTGGGAAACTAATTTATCTTTTCTTGCTTCTCTATAATTTCTGCTGTTTACATAAGCAGGCTCCTCCTTTGAAGCTTTGAGATACCATGAATCACAATAATCTTTAAGAATATGTGTTTTCAATGTTTAAATTTTTAATACTAAACTTTTCATTATTGAAGTCTGTCAATTTATATTTTTCTTCTCAAGGTTGGTGGAGCAGATGCCATTTTTGTCATTATTATGGCTATTGTTCTTCCAGTTCACTGATGAACTGACAGCCATACGTAAAACCTGGATCAATCTAAAAATTAAAGAGATGCTCTTTTCTGATAAATAAAAACAATCCACAAAAGGAGAAAGTTGAAAAAAGTAAAAATTTTGTAAGTTTGAAAGCGGATGAGAAAGGGTTTTGCCAAGAAAACCAAATCCTGAAATTTCAATTAGAAGACTGATGATAGCCAGGGCATCGTCCTGCTAGCCTGTCACTTTCTGGGAATGGGAGAAGGTATATAATAGGAGTGGCGCATGAAAGAGGTTTATTTGGATAATGCTATAATCTTAATTTGGATACACACATGTTCATTTTGAGATTACTCTTGAAACTGTGTGTATTTTATATAACCTTTTATGTATGAAATGTTTTAAAAACAGATATGAAGTACACTTCCTGCTTTTTATTCTACTCATTTCGTCAGCTGGAAAAAACTGTTCATTCTTCTAACCATCATTTATTTAATCATTATTCTTTGGGGCATCTCTCCTAATGTACCATGAGCACAGGGGAATTCAAGTAAGCAGAGAGCAAACATAGCAGAGGGTTTAGAGATAGGAAGGTGATCCTTGAGAAGGAGATAGTTGTCTTAGAGGCCCCAGGAAGCTGAACAAGATGGCTCTTTCATTACAAAAAGTCAAAATAGAAAGAAATTTGAATTAAAAGTTATGAAGCCAGTTCTCATTACCTAGATTTGATTCAAGGAAATAATGCAAAGTGATGGGAAATTACTGGTCTTCTCGAAGGTTGGATTGTGATATAGATAATAATACTGATATAAGCATCACTAGCGAAGATGACTTTAGGCTTTATGGAACACAATGGTAGGTGGTAAATCCTTCTGTCCCAGACCACGTAACATGAGGTGGGACAAGCCGGCTCCATAGAGGCAGAGAGTGGAACCCATAGTTGTTCATATATTTCCTAGCTGGAGCATTTCACATAGAAAGGAATAAAGTCTGTGACATTCCAAGAAAATTATGCAAAGTACAAGTGGGTGGACTGGATATCCCCACTATTAAAACACAGTACAAAGGCATTATTGTGACAGCAACAAAGTATTTTTATAAGAAAAGATTTGTGGAACATTTATTTTCCATTACTAGGGGACACCCTTAGGAAAGAGAGAAGGTGATGCAGTCCAAACTCCTTGTTATACTGATAACACATACGCTGGTCAATATAGCAATACAGTCCATTCATTTACAGAAGACCTTTAGCAGTATGTACTGGTCGTTAATAATTTCCTTTGGTTAACAAACCTGAAATCTGTGTCACCTAACAACATAAAACGGAAATGTCTAGTGATCACAATGCTGTCTTTTTTGTAAGTAATACACCCAAGTTTATTACGTGGAAGCTTCACATGTTAAAGCTGAGCTGGGGAAATCTGATGTGATGACAAGGAATCTGGCCCCGACTTCTACTGGCTTCTACTGTGACTATGGAAGCGTGTATCCTTGAAATTATCTGAATAGCCTAAGAGTGGGTAAGACTACTAATTAGTGTGACACTAATTTTGAAATTCAGTGTATTCATTCATCACAAACAGAATGTAGTCCAG
Organism: Arctocebus calabarensis; assembly: GCA_963573935.1. Taxonomy (NCBI): domain Eukaryota; kingdom Metazoa; phylum Chordata; class Mammalia; order Primates; family Lorisidae; genus Arctocebus; species Arctocebus calabarensis. The sequence continues at coordinate 44,308 of CAUYON010143830.1, forward strand.
AAATGTATTCCAGCATTATGAGGATTTAATATGTAAAAAAGTGATATGTAATTAAAGGTTAAGACTAAATACTTTACCAAAAAGGCCAATAATACGTTCTTAGGCAGGGATATTTCTTTTTTTTTTTATTTTTTTTTTATTTTTATTTTTTTTGTAAGAAAGAATTTATTCACAGAAAAGAAAGGAATACAGAAAACATTAAGGCATCTGTTAGAGGGAGAAAATTCTAGTAGGGAGAGAGAAGCTCTCTCCGTTTCTCTCCCAGTCTTTCCCCATCTCCTCCTTTAGGCCTTTAGTCTCAGGGTATATATAGGTGTATGGGTTCCTTGGCCAGGAAACACCAGGCAATATTTTTAAGGCACTTTGGTCTGAATGGTGATCAAGACAGAAACATGCAAGCAAATGAACAAACAAGAAAATTTTAGGCTTGGCGCCTGTAGCTGAAGTGGCTAAGGTGCCAGCCACATACACCAGAGCTAGCAGGTTCGAATCCAGCCCAGGCCTTCCAAACAACAATGACAACTACAACCAAAAAATAGCGAGGCATTGTGGCAGGCACCTGTAGTCCAGCTACTTGGGAAGCTGAGACAAGAGAATTGCTTAAGTCCAAGAGTTGGAGATTGCTGTGAGCTGTGATACCACAGCACTCTATCCAGGGCGACAACTTGAGGCTCTGTCTCAAAAAAAAAAAAAAGAAAAAGAAAAGAAAATTTCAGACATCAATAAATTTGGGGCCAAAATAACCAAAATAAATAGGGTGATGAGATCAAGAAACTCAAGGGTGCTACTTAAGCCAGGGAAACCAAAGAGGGCCACCTGGAAGATATGATGTTTGAACCAAGAGGGTCAAAAGTTGAGATGGAGCCAATCATCTGGATACCTGGGGGAACAGTATTTAAAATAGAGGGAACAGAATGCACGAAGGCCCTGGGGCAAGTGTGGGAGGAACAACAGAGGGCTGTATGAGTAAGGCAGAGTGAGTAAGAGAGGACAGGGATTGGGATGGGGCAGGTACTGCAGGGCATTGTGAGAGACCTACCTTAGGCTTTAGCCCTAAGTGAGTTAGGAGCCATGGAATGTTGTGGGTAAAGGACAGACAGGACCTGACTCAGGTGTTAACATGAAGAGTTCCTGTCAGAGCCACTTAAATTCTCTACTCGCTGCCCCATACCTGTCTCCACTATCTCCCACCTGCCAGGGGAACTGAGGACCTGCTTGGACGGAGTCTCTTGGGTAGAGTGCCAAGATATCATAGCTCACTGCAATCTCAAATTCTCTTGAGCTTAAGCAATCCTCCTGCGGGTCTCTAGGAGAGAAGCCACACTCCCTTAGTTCTCCCATCTGAGTCATGACCTCATCAGTCCTTGAAAGGGACAATGGTACAAAGGGAACTGCAGTGACTATCATCACTGAAATTTAACCATTAGGGCTCCAGCCCCAGGGGCCTAGTAGAAAACCCTGGAAATTCCCTTATTCATTCAACAAACACTGAATCACTGTCCACTGCAAGATTCATCTCAACCGTGTGGAGTTCTGACCCTGGACTTGACCATGAACTGAACCCCGATCCTGGGCTGAGGCCCATCTTGGACTGAGTCTCTGCCCTTGGGTTGCACCTCCAGCCCCCAAAGAGCCCCAAACCCAGGCTGAGCTCCAAACCTGGACTAAACTGGTGACCTTGACATGAGCTCCAGTTCCAACAGATCCCCCAGCCCCAGGCTGAGCCCTGACTCTTGGCTGTGACTCTACGACCCTGCCATACTCTGAGTCTCAGATTTTACATCCACTCCCCAGCAGGCTGGACCTCTCTCCCAGTTCTGCTACCTCTAAATCTCACCCAAATGCCCTGCTACAGGACCACACCAGCTTGTCTAGATCTAGAAAGGGAGGGGATCTTGCCCCACCTTCTCTCCTGAGAGCCCCCAGGACTGCGGGTTTCCTACTCGGTGGCCCAGGGCAGAGTGAGAGTGAGTGGGTTAAAGACAGGGCTGCGGGGAGGGGGGGGGGCCTCAAAAGCTCTAGCCTTGGAGACCCTGCCGGGAGCTCCATCTCCTGCCCAGCAGGGGCCGCATTAGCCGCTCAAAACCCATTCGGGGGAAATTAGAGCAGAGGCTTCTGCGACAATCACGGGTCATTCTGTCTCTTGTTCCCAGGCTCTCCCGCAGCGATGACAGCCCAGGTCTTGGGGGGTTGGGGGAGACTTCAGGGGTATTGGGGGGTTCCAGCCGGCCGGCAACTCAAGCTGAGGCCGTTTCCAAGTTAGCCAGGGAAAGTGGAGTGCAATCATTTAAAGGAATCACTTCTATGCTCCAGCACCTTCCATGGCTCCCAGCTGACAAAGGTGTCCAAATGGTTCAACTGATAGACAACAGCAAGTTATGGCAACAGCAGCAGAGAAGCCCTTTCCACCAACTCGTCACCTTTCTTCCCACAGAATTTTCGAGTTTTCTGAATGTTCTCCAGCCTCAGTGGTTCATTAGACAAAGTAGGGCCAGGTTTAATTTTTTTTTTTTTTTTTTTGAGACATAGTCTCACTCTTTTGCCCTGGGTACAGTACCATAAGGTATCATATGCAGCTCACAACAACCTTAGTCTCTTGGGCTCAAGTGATCCTCTTGCCTCAGCCTTCCAAGTAGCTGGGACTCAGGTGCCCACCAAGATGCCCAACTAGTTTTTCTATTTTTTAGTAGAGACATAGTCTCATTCTTTCTCAAGCTGGTCTCAAACTGAACTCCAGCAATCCACCCATCTCGGCCTCCCTGAGAGGTAGATTACAGGCTGAGCCACCACATCCAGCCCAGATTTAAATTTAATTCAGATATAGGGTAAACTTTGGGAATGGTTTGATCCAGCATTTTTAACTGGTCATCTCGTCTAAGATCTAGTCGCAGCCTCTTTCCCCCAAATTCCACAAGTTTTTCTGCCTCCAGCTTGTCACATAGGGCTCTCCACGTGGCTGGCTGTCTCACTCCTCCAAACAACCCCTCCCCCAATTTCTCAGCACGTATGTCGTGCCCACAGCATAGCAATGGGGTCCCTGAAAAGAGGAGTCAAGAAATTTGCTGCTACCTAAGCCAAACTGCTACTTCTCTGCCCTTCTCTGGGCTTTAGTTTCTCCACCTTGAAAATGAGATTTGAATCCAGGATCCATCCTGAGAATCTCAGCTCTAAGGCTCAGTGGTCTGGGGCCCCCACAGCGGTGCTGTTTGGGGTTAGTCCTCTTGGTGGCCATTTTAGCTAACAGCAGATATTAGTCTGCATTTGCTATGGGCTGTGCTGGGTGTTTTGGGCTGTGATGATCTCCAATCTTCACCTCTCATGTGATTTGGGCACTAGTCCATTTTATAGAAAAGAAAATTGAGTACCAGAGAGATCTAGCTTCTTGCCGAAGGTCACATAGCAGGTTGGTGTTAGGGCCAGGACTTAGCCCGGATACTACACCTCTAGGCCACCTGGCCAGGATTTCTGAGTCTAAATCTTCAATTATGACAACAAGGAGGGAAGTGGGAAGGAGAACTTTTCTTCCATGCATATACCTCCAGGTTTGGAATGGAGTCAGTTGACTCAGTTTACCTCCTGGGAACTTCCCCTTCCCCTGCAGGGTATCCTGCATTGCCGACAAATGCACCTTCTTCTTTTACAGATGTGGAAGCTCAGGCTTAGAAGAGAAGTGGATCTCCTAAGGTCTCACAGCCAGGCAGTGATAGGATACCTGGTATGAGTCTGGATGGGCTGGTTTTGCTATAACAAACAAATCCATGGAGCCAGCGTCCAAGATAGCCCCAGTAAGCCTTACCTCCTGGTATCATGATTTTTTGGAATCTCCTGTGACACTTAATCAGGGCTGACCCATGAGGCATACAGAATTTAGTAGAACTGATAGGAACTTCTGAGGCCAACCCTTCCCCTCCCTGGTGGAAGCCAGCTACCATGTTGGAAGAATACTCAAGCAACATTATGGAAAAGTCTGCTTTGTGAGTACTGAGGCCTCCTGCCCACAGTGATCTGAATGAGCTTGGAAGTAGTTCCTCTATCCCCACTCCAGCCTTCAGGTGATACAGTCCCACCTGGCATCTTAACTGCAATTCTGAGCCAGAATTACCTAGCTAAACCACTCCCAAATACCTGACCCATAAAACCATGAGAGGTAATAAATTATTATTTTAAGCCACTAAGTTTTCGGGTAATTTATACAACCATAGCAACTGAAATAAATCCTAAAATCTTAGTGGTTTCAGAACAACTATAGTTTTGGCTGGGCGTGGTGGTTCATGCCTGTAATCCTGACAGTCTGGGAAGCTGAGGCAAGAGTATGGTTTGAGGTCAGGAGTTTGAGACTAGCCTGATAAAAAGAAAGACCTTGTCTCTACTAAAAATAGAAAAAAATTTTCTGGGCGTGGTGGCACATAGCTGTAGTCTCAGCTACTTGGGAGGCTGAGACAGGAGGATTACTTGAGCCCAGGAGTTTGAGGCTGCAATGAGCTATGATCATGCCACTATAGTCTAGACGGGGGACATAGCAAGCCTCTGTCTCAAAACAACAACAAAGCAGGTTGGCAGGGGCCTCTGTGTCTACCTCACTCACGCATTGAGGCCGATGGATAGACATCAAGGGTCTTTGAGGCAAAGGCAAAGAATATAGAGAATTGCACATTAGCTCTTAAAGACCTCCATCTAGAGGTGAGGCATATCACTTGTGCTCATTTTTTTTTTTTTTTTGAGACAAAGTCTCAAGCTGTCACCCTGGATAGAGTGCTGTGACATCACAGCTCACAGCAACCCCCAATTCCTGGGCTCAAGTGAGTCTCCTGCCTCCGCCTCCCAAGTAGCTGGGATTACAGGCACCTGCCACAACACCCAGCCATTTTTTGGTTGCAGCCATCATTGTTGTTTGGCGGGCCCGAGCTGGATTTGAACCTGCCAGCTCAGGTGTACGTGGCTGGTGCCTTAGCCTGTTGAGCTACAGGTGCCAATTGTGCTCACATTTTATTGGCCAAAGCAAGTTATGAAACCACACCTCCTTTAAAAGGCAGGTATATTAGTTTTCTAGGATTGTCATAATGAAGTTCCACCAAATGAGTGGCTCAAACAATAGAAATTTATTCTCTCCCAATTTTGGAGGCCAGAAGTCCAAGATGTAGGTATAAGCATGGCCATGCTTGCTCTGAAGACTCATGGGAAGGATCTATTCCTGGTCTTTCTCCTATTATACCTTCTAGTAGCTCCCTGGTTTATGGCAGCATAATTCCAATCTTCATATGGCATCCTTCCTGTGAATCCTAGCATTCATGCTTTCAATTTTTCTTCCTTCCTGCCTATTACATAGAATTTCCCCAGCTAGCCAAGTGCAGTAACTCATACCTACAACCTAACACTCTGAGATTCTTAGGTGGGTAGATTGCCTGAGCTCAGGAGTTCAAAATCAGCCTTAGCAAGAGCAAAACCTTATCTCTACTAAAAAAAAAAGAAAAATAGAAAAACTAGCTGGCTGTGGTGGCGGGCACCTGTAGTCTCAGCTCCTTGGGAGGCTGAGGCAAGAGGATCCCTTGAGCCCAAGAGTTTGAGCTATGATGCCATGGCATTCTACCTAGAGTGGGACTCTGACTCAAAAAAAAAGAACCTCCCCCAGCTCCAACCCTCCTCATATACCCTCAAAGCTCAGAAAATCCAACTATCTATTTCTTATCTAAGAAACCTCTAGGTTTCTCCTCTCTTCCCTAGCTTTTGTTTACCATGTCTAATAGAACAAGGTTGCAGTGTCATCTTTCACCAGTAGAGGCCACTCACATGCATCTTCTGTCATCCAACTGTGTATGCATTCCTGCCTTGGTTTGCAGCAGAGTGAGGTTGAAACTGTATGTGATCACTAAAGAATCAGAGACACTTTAGCATAGAGACTCATAGGTCACAGGCTTAATGGGGCTGGGCCCATAAAACTTGCTGATCATCATATTCAGATAGGTCTCTCTTTCTCTCTCTCTGATGCAGGAGACATTTGCTTCATCTTACAAATGGGAAGGCCAAGACATCCAGAGGCACGCAACCACATGGCTTCAACCTCCATACGAGGCACTGCCCTAGTTCTTAATCTATCTTTTTTCATCTGCCTGATCCTACAGTACATCTTGTCCTGTCCACTTTCAAAACCTATCTGGAATCTGGCCACTCCTCTCTCCTCCTCTGCTTTTCTAGACTGAAATTCCATTATTGCTTGCCTGGTCCCTGGTCCCTGGCTTCTGCCGTCCCTCCACCCAATGGTCTGTCCAGGAGGGTGCCTGTGAGCATCTCAGTCTGTTCCCTTCCTCCTCTGCGCACAGCCCTCCCTAGAAGCTTCCCAGGGGAGGGAATATAGAAGATCAGAGTTGAATACCACCAGGTCAGCAGGACAAGTATGCTGCAAGCCCCTATCTTACAGGACTTTTTTAACTCCTCATCTCCTGCAGGTTGAAATGCTAAACTCCTTTCTCAGAAAGAAGAAAAGGTCCCAGAGCTTCAGTTTTCCCATCTGACAAATGTGAATTAAAGAGATGGTATCTCAGGTCTTGTTCAGAGAATATTCTCAGTTTAAGTTGTTATTAACCATCATTATTATTTATGACCAGAAGCTCCACAATGACATCTGCTTGGACTCTTATAATGCAACAGCCTCTGCTCCACTGTTACCTGCTCAGAGAAAACTCCTTGATATGATGAATGTTTGTGTCCTCCACCCCCAAAATTGATATGTTGCAGCCCTAACCTCCAGTGGGGTGGTAATTGGAGGTAGGGCCTTTGAGGGACGGTTAGAGTTAGATATGGTCATGAGGGTCGTGCTCTCATGATAGGATCAGTGACCTTATATGTTTATTTGTTTGCTTCTTTGTTTGTTTATCAGTGACCTTATAAGAAGAGATACCAGAGTGTTCCTTCTTTTTTTTTTGAGACAGAGCCTCAAGCTGTCACCCTGGATAGAGTGCCATGGCATCACAGCTCACAGCAACCTCCAATTCCTAGGCTCAAGCGAGTCTCCTGCCTCTGCCTCCCAAGTAGCTGGGAC
>CAUYON010143836.1:0-11943 GCA_963573935.1 Arctocebus calabarensis
TTTTAAATCTAAAGAGATTTGCAAACCATTTAAAGAAGTTAAAAGTCAAAAACAGCACTTCTAAATATTTATTTATTTATTTGAGACAGAGCCTCAAGCTGTCACCCTGGATAGAGTGCCATAGCATTACAGCTCACAGCAACCTCCAACTCCTGGGCTCAAGCGAGTCTCCTGCCTCCTCCTCCCAAGTAGCTGGGACTACAGGTGCATGCCACAATGCCTGGCCATTTTGTTGTTTGGCGGACCCGGGCTGGATTCGAACCCGCCAGCTCAGGTGTACGTAGCTGGCGCCTTAGCCCATTGAGCCACAGATGCCAAGCCAGCATTTCTATATTTAAAAGTAAATTAAAAGAAATTAAGATCTCTGTTATTGGACTCTTTGCTCAGAGGCCTTTCTCTCCTCTGTCCTATGAGCTCCTTCATCTATAAATGGATTTTTGGTGCCTGAATGGTGCAAGGCACATCACAGCTACTTTAAGGTTTTTTCCATGATTATTCCAAAATGTGTTTTATTAAAATGAAATTTTTACATCAAGCTATCTGAGGCATTTTATGGAAGTTTTTGTTTTTTTTATAAAAATAGGCATTTGATGTTTATTTATCAATTTTATTTCATCTACTATTTTCCCACTTAGGCTGTTTGGGTTCTTAAAATTGCAGACAATCAACATGGTGGTACTCTAGTCTATTCCAGTTTCCAGATTTTATTGTCATCTTACTAAGTGCATAATTTTCTGCAAACTACTTAGTTATATCTTGCAAACCAATTTCAACTCTGTGACTTTTAACTATTTTCTTCATTAAACCAGCAGATTTTTATTTTATTTTATCTTATCTTATCTTATTTTATTTTATAGACAGGGTCTCACCCTCACTAGAATGCCATGGCATTACAGCTCACAGCAACTTCCAGCTCTTGGGCTTAGGCAATTCTCTTGACCCAGCCTCCCAAGTAGCTGGGAGTGATTAAGGGAAATAAAGCAACTATTTGAACATCAGGGACATTAAAATTTTCTTTGTATTTGGACAAATACTTTATCATTCCTCATGATCTCTGATAAAATTAATTACAGTAGAATTGAACTTCTGATTATTGGAGTATAGATTAGTCATAATGTAGATTAATCATGACTAATTTTTAATTCCATATTTTGCCTTGCCCCTGCTGCTTAAGACATATTTGAACATCTTCCTTCTTAATGTTTACTTAGAGAATGTAAAGTATATTTAATAATATTATATGAGGCAAGACTTAAATAAGAATGTAAGCATGGGGCATAATACACATGAATCATAAAACCCAATGCAAATAGTGTTTTGATTACTTATTAGTTTTGAATTGTTTATAACTCTGTGTTTTATCTATTATTTAAAACAACTAAAAGTGGCTCGACACCTGTGGCTCAATGGGCTAAGGCGCCAGCCACGTACACCTGAGCTTCCCCATTTAAATCCAGCCCAGGCCCACCAAACAGCAATGGTGGCTGCAACCAAAAAATGGCTGGGCATTGTGGCGGGAGCCTGTAGTCTCAGCTACTTGGGAGGCAGAGGCAGGAGACTCACTTGAGCCCAGGAATTGGAGGTTGCTGTGAGCTGTGATGCCACAGCACTCTATCCAGTGTGACAGCTTGAGGCTCTGTCTCAAAAAAAAAAAAATACTAAAAGTAAATCATATATGTGTGTGTATATATATATACTTATATATCTATGTGTGTGTGTATACATATATATATTAACTCATATATATGTGTGTATATATATATACTTTTTAGTAGTGTGTGTGTGTGTGTGTGTGTGTATATATATATATATGTATATGTATATATACTTTTTTTTGGAGACAGATTCTCACTGTTTCCCAGGCTAGAGTGCCCTGGTGTCAGCCTGGCTCACAGCAACTTCAAACTCTTTGCTTCAAGTGCTCTTCCTGCCTCAGCTATATAAGCAGCTGGGACTATAGATGCTCACCACAATATCTAACTAATTTTTTCAGTTTTTTTCTATTTTTAGTAGAGACAGGTCTCACTCTTGCTTGGGCTGATTTCAAACTTCTGAGTTCAGGGGATCCTTCTGCCTCAGCTTCCCAGAGTGATGGGATTACAGGCACGAGTTGCCATGCCTGGCCTATTTTTATAGGAAACTCTTCTATTGCCAGAAATCATTACTTGGATAATTTGGCAGAGATGATGGATAACAGGAATCATTCATATTTTCATTAAATGCATAGGCTAACAAAATTATGGCAAAGTTGTCTATATGAATTCAATAAAGCAGCTTTTTAAAATTGCTTTTCTTATTGTCATGGTTTTTGTTATCTGTTATTGATTGAATTAGTCACAGACAATATAAACCACCTCCTTTTTGTTTTTAATCTGATTTTATAGAGAGGACACTTACAAAAATTACCATGTGTTAGATCTTTCTCTCTCTCTCCTTTTTTTTTTTGAGACAGACTTTCATTTTGTCACCCTCCGTAGAGTGCTATAGTATCACAGCTCACAGCAACCTCAAACTCATGGGCCCACATGATTCTCCTGCCTCAGCCTCCTGAGTAGCTGGGGCTACAGGCACCCGCCACAATGCCCAGCTATTTTTTGGTTGCAGTTGTCATTGTTTTTATTTAGTAGGCCCGGATTGGGCTCGAACCTCCAGCCTTGGTGTATATGGTTGGCGCCCTACCCACTGAGCTACGGGTGTCGCCTAGATCTTTCTCTTAATGTTAGATCATTTTAATGATAAATGGCCACAGGTTAAGTTAGGCCCATGCCAACTTCTAAAACTAGTAGAAAATAGCGAGAGAATTTACATTGTGTGGGGTTTTATGGTTTAAAAGGATGTGTGTGAAATTTGGAGTCAAAGTAGATTTCAGCTTATCACTTAATTAGTACATGATGTTTGGCAAGGCACTTTCCAAAGTGCCACACTAAGTTTCCATTTTTCCCCAACTCTAGGATGGGTTTACCATTTTCTTTGTACTTATTGTGAAAAGGAATGATTCAAAGGAATCATTTTTGGAAACCCCGTGTAGCCTTATATTATTAATAGTTATTCCTATTAAGATAGGAGATAAAATTTGCTGATGAGCCAGAAACTTTTTGATGTCACGACTTCATTGTGGAGGTCCAGGAAGGAAGGTTAAGAAGAAAGGGTGGTTCCACAGCCCTCAGCTGTGTTGTGTAAAAATGCCTAGTTTCTAGAACCACTCAGTGAATTTCAGTGCTAAAGCTCGAGGAAATTTTCCTTAGTCCAGGCTCACTGGTTCTCTCTGTCCAGAAAATTTATGACTTTTGTTTCACTGAACCAAAGCATCCACATCTGGAATCTTCATATAAAGAGTATAAACTGAAGTAATTTTAGACCCACAATGTTTCAGGGACCTGAGAAATAATTCAAAACCGAATAGAAATGGGAGGCACTGTGGAATTAGAATTCAACAGTGAAATGAGGGCTCACTTACTCTTTCGTGTTGAATGTGACCTCCCTTCTTCTTTCCCGTAATGCCATCTACAGATTCCCTTTGTGCCTCTGCACCAATGAGAGGAAGGAACTTGAGAGTAGTGGGGCTTGCCACCTGGAAGCCAGAGATAACTGAGTCAGACAGACTTGACGTGATCATGTCTGTAATGCGAATCTGGGGGTGGAGGGTGAGGATTGAGAAGGCCCACTTCCTTCTTGTGTACTTGTGTGTGGGCCTGCACAATCACCCACTATTAATTCTTGAGAGTTCACCATTAGCATCATCAGTTATCTTACCTATTTGGTACCTGTTACCATAAACATGTTCTCAGCAAAGATAAATACATTTAAGATAAAATTAAGATTAAGTTGAAATATTTGTTCTTTGGTTTATTGTTTATTGAGTTAATTAATTAGTCCTTTAGCAGAAGTTACTTGGGGTGGAGACTTGAAGGGTGCATTAAAATTTGGAGGGAAATGAGATAGATGGAGGCTCCACACAGGCACTATCACAGAGGTAATGGAGAGACCAGTGATTCTTAAGCCATGGCAAGCAACTGGGCATGGCTGGAGGATATGGAGAGTATGGGGAGCAAGTGGTGGAAAATGAGGCTAGATCGTTTGTATGCCACACTAAGGCATCTGGATTTTACCCTGTTGGTGATGAAGAGCCACAAAGGTGAAGTTCATGTGCGATGGCAGGGACAAATGACCCAGGCCATTGACACACAGAACCCTAGACTTCTTTGGGCTCAGACACAAGGATACATTCACGGAAGCACAGACCGCCTTGGTTATGTAATTTCTCCAACCTTGCTTGACAGCCCAGGGTCAGAAATGAGATGGCAGATTCCCTGTTGCTTTGTTTCCAATCTAGTCCTAACTCCAACTCACCCTGTAGATAGGCAGAGAACCAAAGACAATCCCTGCCTCTCTGTTTTCAGTCATAAAACCTTCCAAGGCATGTCTTCGAATCTGCAAAAGAAAGGAACAAATATCAAGTGAAAAGGGCACATTCCAACAGTGGCGAAATACCTGATTCAAATCCTGATTCTGTCGCTTACTAGCTGTGTGGCCTTTGTCCATAGACTAGTTCCAAGGATCATATTCATATTCATATATATGAAACTAAAGTGCTACACAAATGTAAGATTTGGTATTATCGCATTATCATCACTGGTAACAATATATCAAAAAGTAATTAGTCACATGCCATGAGTTGGCAGAAAAAGAAATTAATAGGAAATAAATGAACAGATAAATAAATATAACTGAGAACTGGGCAAAACCAGATGACTGGTGAAAGTTAGATAACCCTAAGGGGAAGGCATTTTAATTCAGTCTTAGCATTGAACTTGTGTTATTTTACCAACCAACGGGAGTAAGAACAGGGCAAGGCTTGAAATATTTGGAGCATTCAATTATTTTAAGGGTTTTAAAAACCTTTCTACAGACTTTCTCGAGTTTATTCAATGTTTCATTTAAGTTACTTCTTAAAAACACGATTTCTTACCTTTCTTATCACTTTAGAACAGAATAGTTAAAGTGAATACCGATCTTTATTGCTAGGTTGTACAATTAATTTAATACTATTCAACAAAATTGAGTATCTGTTACATTCGTGCAGGTGTTTTTGCTCATAAAGTGCTTATGATTTAGTGGTGGAGGAGGGAAGGACAGTAAGTATGCAAATGATTCTAATTTAACGTAGAAGCTGCTGATGCAGCAAGTTATGAGACATAAAGCAGGGAGCCAGATCGGGGCTTTTGAAGACAGTAGAACCAACATTTATTAAGAATGTCAAATGGGCTGGCTGCTGTGGCTCATGCCTGTAGTCCTAGCCCTCTGGGGGGGCTAAGGCAGATGGATTGCTTGAGCTCAGGGAGTTCGAGACCAGCCTGAGCACAGCAAGACCCTGTCTCTACTCAAAATAGAAATTAGCCGAGTGTTTTGGCAAGCACCTGCAGTCCCAGAGGCTGAGGCAGGAGAATGGTTTGAGCCCGAGAGTTTGAGGTTGCTGTGAGCTGTGATGCCACGGACTCTAACCAGGGTGACAGAGTGACATTCTGTCTTAAAAAAAAAAAAAAAAGTGGAATCTAGAAAGTATTTGGTGTACATTTCCTCATTTAATCCTCACAACAACTCTTCAAAGGATGTTCAGGTGAGGAAAGAAATAAAATAACTTGTCTGAACTTAAACTTCAGTCTGCTCAAGACACCATGTTCTTTCCTTTCTCACACTGTCTTTGGGGAAGGGAGGAAGCTGAATTCCATTTGGACAGAAAAGTAGGGTTTCTGAAAATTGTTTCATTTGGAAAATGTTAAATATTAAATAGTCATTAAACATGAAGGAGATACTGTAGAAGGATAAAGACGTACTGAACTTTCAGCGACCTTCGTGGATCCCTCACCTTTGAACTTGTGAGTGTGCCTCCCTGGTCTCACCCCTGCTCGTCTGACCTTAGACATTAATCGAATCCTGAATTTTGTGCTTTTAATTCTCTTGATTTTGTTTATGTAATTTTACGTTCTAATGTTCTTGCCAAATCAATATATTTTTTTTTAGCTCTGCCTGTGCTTGACTTTTACATAAATGAAATTATGTGTATATTCCTGCAAAATTTTTCTCATTCAACAGCATGTTACAAAATTCATTTGAGTGGGTATTATTCTAGTTCATTTATTCTTATTGCACTCTAATATTCCAATTTGTGAAAAAGCCGTAATTTATCTGCCCACTGCAGTCTACGTGCTCATCAACTCTTACCAACACTACGGCCCCGAGCATTCCCGTACCTGTCTCCTAAGCACGTTTGACAGTTTCTCCAGAGCATACAATCAAGAGGATATGTCTATTTTCAACTTTATTAGATAAAGCCACATTGCTTTCCAAAGTGGCTCTAATGTATGCTACTCCTATGAGCAGATACGTGTTCTGATTGTGCCAGAAAACACCAACTCTTGATATCATGAGACTTTTCTATATTTGTCATCCGGTTTCAGTCAGGGGGTAATCACCCCCTGTTGTTAACTTGACTGATTTTTCTCTATTGACTTTTAGGGGTTCTTTACACATTCTATGTGCTGATCTTTTGTCAGTTATATGTGTTACAAAGGTCGGGTGGATTTGGACAGATGAAAAGAGATTGTGGGTATGGCAAGGAAGGATATTGCAGGTGAACAAAATCGCAGGGGCAAAAGACTGGGAGGGATGCCTGGTGCTGGAAATAACAAGTAGTCTGATTTGTAGAGTGTCAGGTAACCACAGGTTAGCGATGGGTGATATGTTTATAAAACTTAATTCTGTGGACTATCTTGAGGAAACTAATTTTAATTAATTAATGCCAGGCCATAGTCTAAAGACATAGCCTATTTCCATTCTCTAGACGAGTTAAAAATAGAAACAAAATGAACAGCAGCACACTTTTATCTGCACTGAAGAAAATGTGTCTGTGAAAAGTCGAATAATCGTTATGAAAGATCCTCACACCCAATTCTCCTCATTCCCAATCTGTGTATATATTGCTTTACTTGGCAAAAGGGACTTTGCAGGTGGGATTTATAGTAAAATCCTTGAGATGGGGAGATGATCCTGGATTAGCTGTAGGTCCAATCTGAGCAAGTGAATCTTTAACAGCAGAGAACTTTTTCTCCTGGGTTAAAGGGACATGTGTCCCCACGGTCAGGGAGAGGCAACATTTTTGGCTTTGAAGATGAAGGAAGGGGACCCCAAACTAAGGAATACAGGGTTTTCTCCTCAAGCTTCTAGAAAGAGACTCAGCTGTGTTGTCACCTCAACTTTAGCTCGCTGAGACCCACGTTGAACTTCTGACCTACAGAATTGTAAATTTGTATTACTTACGCCACCATGTTTGTGGTAATTCACAAGAGCAGTAATAGAGAACAGATATACTATATTACCAGACATCTGAATTCATGAAAACAAATAGTTGGTTTTTTTTTTTTTTGAGACAGAGCCTCAAGCTGTCGCCCAGGGTAGAGTGCTGTGGCATCACAGCTCACAGCAACTTCCAATTCCTGGGCTCAAGCAAGTCTCCTGCCTCCGCCTCCCAAGTAGCTGGGACCACAGGCACCCGCCACAATGCCTGGCCATTTTTTGGTTGCAGCCACCATTGTTGTTTGGTGGGCCCAGGCTGGATTCGAACTCACCAGCTCAGGTGTACGTGGCTGGCGCCTTAGCCCATTGAGCCACAGGCACCGAGCCATAGTTGGCTTTTTTTAAAGCTACCTTGGGGGAAGGAGAGAAGGGGTGGGGTCTTGGTGTGTGCCACACCTCTGGGGGGCAAACTACACGCTTGTAAGAGGGACTTTACCCAACAAATGCAACCAGTGTAACATGGTTTCTTGTACCCTCAATGAATCCCCAACAATAAAAATAAATTAAAAAAAAAAAGCTACCTTGGGAGAAGAAAGAGACTTGAAAAACTTGAAATCTTGTTCTACTTCAAAGGACTTTGGAGGTGTACGTTTAAAAAGTAAAGACATGGAGCTCATGTTTTTCCATCTGCACATAAAGACACAAGGAAAAATGTTAAGTACATATCTATACTTTTTATTCTCTGCCTATTAAACAATGTCCATTATGTCCTTTTTATCGGGAGCCCAAATTTCCTGGATCCCATGGCATTAGTCCCAGTGGCATACCTCTACACCTAACTTCTTCAACTTGGCTTTCTAGGTGTCCTTCTATGAAAACATTGCAATTTCTACTGAGCTAGGATATTGCATGAATTTAAACTCATTAATAGCCATTGGGGGAGGGAACTGTATAGTTGGGATGGGGAAACCTCTTTTACAAAACTTGACTTATATGTGATTCAGGGAAACTTAGTCAAAACTTAGAAATATTATATATTTAGAAAGTCATACCTAAACATTATAAACATTTTCAAAAGACAATAAATATGCCTTGAGATGAAGTCATTCTACAGAAGACAGCCTATATTGCTACAGGTAAAATCATAGTTATTTGGTAATAACAACATAATGTGAAGATCTAGCCTATATTAAACTAGCCCAAATATAGCGTATCCTTTCATACTTCTTTATCTACCATTTACAGCTGGACATTGTAATATTCTCAATTAGTAATTATTTCTACAAATAATGGGAAATCTTTTGAGTGCCTACTATGTGTAGGCACTGTGCTAAGAACTGGGGATACAAAGATATATAAAACAGAGTCTCAAAGAACCTCAGTCCTCAAAGAACCCACCATATAGTAAAGAAGACACATATGAGCAAATTAGAATCCATTGTCTAAAGTACTAAGACATATGGATGTTCAAAGGCAAAGCAACTATACAAAAGGTAACCCTGATCGCTTCACGTGGTGGGTTTCACCACCTCTTGATGAGACTTGTCTCTGCCACACCGCTTCTTGTATTTTGGTCAGCCCTCTTCTCCTGCGCTCATTATTGGCTTCCCAAGGCAAGCATGAAACCCTGATAGGGTTTTGGCAGTCACCTAGAACTCTTCTCAATTGTTCCTGTTAATCCTATTTTTATCCAAATCTGTGTGGTCTCTGTTTCTTAGCTTTAATTCCTATTTCTAGCCCTTCTGTCATTCTTTGGATTAGATAATAACATTACAACTCCTTAGTTTTTAACATTACAACTCTCAGGACTTTCCCAAAGGACTTTATCTTTGACAACTCCTTTTGATTCTTCCCATTTGGACTCATCCTCGTCAGCTCCCTCAGCTCTGATCTGCTGGATGTCACCAGTCTAGGAGAGTCAGGTCCCTAGGGCTAGACACTTAGAAATTCACCCTGTAGAGTTAATCTTTGCTGATATTGAAAGTTCAAATGAATATCCATCTCTTCCTTTATGACAAAGGCCCAATCCTAGTCAAAACCGGGCCTGAAATTTGCAAAAATATAAAATACCCTCTCACTAATATTTTATTCTCTATCCTCCCTCCTCTAAGCTTTTAAGCACACTCAGGTCCATCCTGCCCTCCCTTCCAAATAAGCAATTGCTTCTTTGGTCTTCTTTGGTTAAATCCTGTTTACCTTTCTGTTATTTCTTTAAGAATTAGATATTCACTAAAGTTCTACTAGACTGCTTTTTGCTTACATATTTCTTCCTTCCACTGGATTGCACAATCATTGGCAAATTCTGTGTCTTTCACCTTTGCGTTCTCCCTGTCCAGCACAGTGTCACAATACCATAACAGTTAATTCTGAAATCCTCAACTAAAGAAAAGCCAGTGGTCTTACCTTTCCCGGTCAAATACCAGAGGATATTCATATTTTTGTTGCTTCTCTGTGTACTTGCTTTCTTCTTTTATTTCTATGGGACATTCACTAACATCACAAGGCAGAATGAAATCGCCTGTCTGTGATAACTCAAAGAACCTTTTCTGCCCCAAATATCCACAATAATGACCATTGAGGGCATGCCAGAGCCTAAAGAAAAATAAGGGAAGGGAGGAATAAGTAACTGGAAAATTCAGTGGAAGTTATTTTGATTATTAGATCATATGTATAGATTTGTGCTGGCCCATAAAGGATTTTAAAGTTGAGTCCAAGATTCTTCTTTATTAAATACTGTGGAGGAGGAGGAGCCAAGATGGCGATCTGTAGCCAGCTTTCTGCAGAAGTTCCTGTCCAGAAGGAGAGTTAAAGGACAGAAACTCAGCAAGAAAGCCAATGGATTGGATCTGAGCCAAAAGAAAAGGTCGAAGAGCACACATCAACCCTGCTGGGGTGACCTGAGACCCCGAGGACACAAATAAAAAGGTACAGAGCATACCACCAAGTGGATGGGAGTCCCCTTCCCCATGAGAGCGGCTGGCAGTATACTCCATACCTCCATACAAACAAGCAAGCAGAGTTCAGATGTCCTACCCCACGGGAGAGACCCTCTTATCAAGACCTCCTTCCTCTACTAGGGTGCTGCAGCGCTCTCCTGCCAGATGTAAAACTGTATATACTCTCCACGTGCACATTGGAGTTCCTGGTATTTCCCTCCACTCTCACCCTGAGGTCTGGAGACCTGTTCCCCACAGAGTCCAGATTCTTGGAGATTTTTCTTAAGGGGTGTGGACAGGGCGAGGACTGTTGCTGATCTATGCTGATTTTCTGGCTCTGGAGTGGTGAGAGGGGAGTGAGCTGAGAGGAGACCCTGCTGGAGGGAAGGTCTACTGAGGCATGAAACAGCAACCAGCTCTGGGAACAATAGCAGGAGAGCTGAACCCCTGGGGATGTTTTGAGGAGACACTCCCAGTCTTCTGGGGGGCCAGGGGAAGTGGGCAGCTTCTCCAGTGGTAGCCACCGGCAGAGCGGACTGGCAACCAAGGCACGTGAAGGAGGTGCCTGAGGTGGTACTGGCCTAGACAGAGCGCAGGGATTAGAATACTTGCAGAGAGGCTGCTTTGCTTATTTTCAGACTGACCTGGCCCTCAGGGGATGAAAGCTGAGAAAAAGGGCTAGAAATCACAGACTGAGTCAGACGTATTTGCAGCCCCAGTCTGATCAGGGAAAATAGCCTTGACAGAAATAAATTCTGTGAACTTGTTCTGTTCCAGCAGCAACATCAATCAGGGACAGGGCTGGAACTGAGTGAATCGTCCCAGCCCCTATCAAGTACCCAGGTTGTCAGGCCTCACCTCCCCCTGCCAAACAGTGACAGGGAGTAGCAGACTGGTTGTGGAGCCACAGACCTCACTGTGGCCCAGGCAGGCGCAAACCTCTGGAGCATCAGCTCATTGGAGGAAACTGATCACAACTGTTACTACTGACTGGGTGCGACAGAGGGGCAAGGTGAAGAAGGAGGCATAAACCTTCCCAGACTAATCTACTTGCTGGGGGGGGCGCCCTCCTGAGCTCACAGAGAACCAGAGTGACTTATACTAGAGCTTCCAGCAGATCCCTGCTATCTAGTTGCCAGAGACTTTTTAACTCTTCCATTTGAGAGTGGTGCTGGCTAGGACAATTGATTGGGACCTCTTCAACTGGGCTAATCACCCGAGGACTTCCCAAAGTGGTACCCTGGGTGTGTGGTAGTGGGAAGGTTTGATTTGGCTTTTTCAATTGTTGCCTGTGGGGGGTGCAGCGACTTAACTCTGGTATTCCTTCACAGCTCAGATTTCAATTCAGAGTAACAGATTCTCTAGGGTAACACAAAGGCCAGCTGAAAATAAGACAGAGCCACTTAACCCCACCACACCAAGAAGGTCCCCAGTTTTGCAAGCAGTAGCTCGCTACAAGTCCTTGGCAAAACTCTAGGGGAAAAGGTACAGACACCAGTCCAAGCTTTCAAGCAAAGGACTGGTCAATCACTACTCCTAGAACTCCCAGCCCAAATTGTCCTTATCTACTCATCCAGTCAAATGGTGTAAAATTAATCATGGGGCAGAATCAACGGAAAAGCTCTGGAAACATGAACAACCAGACTAGGTCAACCCACCCAAGGGATAATTTGGCAGACACAAGTGAGGATCCTATGCATAAACAGATGGCTGA
>CAUYON010143837.1:0-15255 GCA_963573935.1 Arctocebus calabarensis
TTTTCTCCCATATTTAAATCTTCACATTGAATATTCCAAATCTGCTTATGATTTAAAATCTCATAAAATAAGGATCTCCATCTGTTAGCCAAGTTCCTGCTTTATCAACTGCTATCTATTTTTTTTTTTTTTTTTTTTTGAGACAGAGCCTGAAGCTGTCGCCCTGGGTAGAGTGTCGTGGCATTACAGCTCACAGCAACCTCCAATTTCTGGGCTCAAGCGAGTCTCCTGCCTCTGCCTCCCAAGTAGCTGGGACTACAGGCATCTGCCACAACGCCCGGCTATTTTTGTTTGGGTTGCAGCCATCATTGTTGGTTGGTGGGCCCAGGCTGGATTCGAACCTGCCAGCTCAGGTTTACATGGCTGGTGCCTTAGCCCGCTGAGCCACAGGCGCCAAGCCATCTGCTATCTATTTTTAATAATTAAACTTTCGATAATATAACAAGTATAATACAAATTAAAAACATTACATGAAAAGATTTTATGTAAATGTATATCTATTTATTTCCAACAGAGTTGAGTACTTTTCAGGACAGATGTATAAAGAAAAGTCTGAGGTAAAGATATACAAGAAAAAGAGAAAAAATGGAAGAAAACTAAAAGATGAAACAAAGGCTACATATTTTATTTTCTGACTTACATTATACGAGGATACCTGCTCAGCCAATCTCTTATCTCTTCCTGACAATATATGTTCTTCATCCTTCTTATTGAATGACTTCCTTGCTTCTTGTGTTTCCTGAGGAATGAACACAGATAATACATTACTAAACTATATAACTAAGATAAAATAAAAAAAAGAAGTACTACTATCTATTTTTATTTAGTTTAAGTAGTAAGAGACTAAACTAAGCCAGCCTTGTTGAATCCCTTCTAGTCAGAAATATTAATGTCTTTGATACGGAATTTTAGTGTTTTATTCTATGATTTTCCAGAAAACAAGAAAACAAAACAAAACAAAACAAAAAAACAACCTTACTCATCAACCAACTGGAAGAAATCACCCATTCATTGAACTCTAGATAAATCTGATTAATGTGGACAAAATGTAGGAGTGAAAATAAGGCTTAAAAAGAAATTCCATTTTATCTATTTTCAAAAATAATAAAATCACTTGAGGGGAAAAGAAAAAGAAAGAAAAGGTGCATATTTTGAAAAAAAAAAAAAAAAAAAAAAGTCCTTTATTCCCAGATTATGTGATTGTATAGAAAAACCCTTAAGAATCTACCAAAATACTCCTGGAACTAATGAGTAAGTACACAATCTGCAGGATACAAGGTAAATATACAAATAAACTAGCACATGATTGGAATTTGAAACAAAACAAGGCAAAAATACCATTTATGATAGTACACATAGGACAATGAAGTGCTTAGGTAAATGTCTAACAAATTTTAGTTAGAAAAAAACATAATGATATTCTAGAGAATATGCTCCTGACTAGGAACAAGGAAGCCCAAAACTACTGAAAACTACTGGTCTCAAAGCATATTTTTATACTGTTGTTATTTGCTTAGGAAAACCAAGGAAGCCTTCATATAATTTTTACCTTAGTAATGTTCTAAAACAACACTGTATATAATAAAGTACATTAGAAACCTAGAATAGCTCATTTCTTATTTTTCTATAAAATTTCCCCAGAGAACAGATGATTTTAACTGAAAGCATTAAGAGAAAAATGATATTATGATAAATGTACATAAAAATCTAACCATTTAATATCATGTCAAGACTGGGAGGTGAGGACATAACAGATCTCATTCGATTAATTTATGCAAAACACTTTCATTTCTTACTAAAGAGCATTCTTCTTTTAGGTCACATTGATTGAGTGAATGTGAGAACATGAGCGGTAAGAAAGATGGACATTGGGAAATTAAATATAAAAAGATGGAGTGAGTGGGCAGCGCCTGTGGCTCAAAGGAGTAGGGCACTGGCCCCATATACTGGAGGTGGTGGGTTCAAACCCAGCCCCGGCCAAAAACTGCAAAAAAAAAAAAGATGAAATGAGTGGACAGAAGGAAATTTGTCTAAGATCTGTTATAAATCTTAGTCAAGAACTTTAACACAGAATTGAAGACATGAGAAAAGGAACAGTTCTGTGATACTATATAATTTGTGACATAACACAGACATAGGAATTAAAAAGTTCAAACTATACTGCCTGATTTCCATTTGGTCCATTTTTCTATATTTTCTTCTGATGTAGACTTCCTACACACCTGACTATAGGCTAGACATCTATTTACCTACAATGAGTAATAGAAGGATAAAAAAGAAAACAAGTAAATGAAGTGTAGGTGAGGGGAATTAGTTGTCTTTTTGGATATAATTTTAAAGGTTAAATTATAAAAAGGCAAATATATTTTAAAAAATGCTAAGAAAGAATGTATAGGCATTCC
The DNA here is from genome assembly GCA_963573935.1 of Arctocebus calabarensis. Classification (NCBI taxonomy): domain Eukaryota; kingdom Metazoa; phylum Chordata; class Mammalia; order Primates; family Lorisidae; genus Arctocebus; species Arctocebus calabarensis. Next base: position 2,403 of record CAUYON010143837.1, read on the forward strand.
AACCCTGGCTTTCAAGGTCAGTGGCTCACCGATAGGCCATATCTTAGCTCTTCTGCCTCTGCATGTGTACGTTTTTCTCACTTTGCTATGATGACTCTCAGATTTCCTTTGATCTTACAACAAAAGAGAACTTACAGTATTGCCAAATACGCAGGTAGGGTGCTAAAATGTGGAGACTTCAATACACCATCCACATTTTAAGAGTAACACTTTATTTTAAAACCAATTCTCCACTAAAATGAGAACTGCTTAAGAAGCTCTTGCAGCTTTCTTCTTCTTTTTTTAAATTTTAGGTTAACGTGAGGGTACAAACAACCAAATCATAATATTTGAATGAGTTAGAATCCCTCTTGTGCCCATTCAGTGCCAACACTCCCTCCCTCACTCTCCCTCCTCCCAACTTGAATTGAAATGAGTTTTTCACCTATCTGGGCGTGAATTAGATCTACTAGCTTCATAGTACATTGGATATTTGTTTTTCCATTTTTGTCTTTCAGATTTCTATCATCTGCAATCAAACACAATGTCTGGCAGAACAGGTATTCAATTTATAGTTACAGAATGAAAATAGAAATCCTGATAATTCTAGGTATTAATGAATGAGATAAACAGTTATGAATGTTGAATGAATTAAGTAAGTATTTGAGTCAGAATGATGAATTTATAAGATAATTAGTAAAGATGGGATATCTTACAGAAATTAAAACCTTTATATGGAATAAAGTTAAAGAGTAGTGCTTAAGTCACTGGTTCAATTCCTAACATGCAATGAAGTATTTCATAATAAATAAAGATTCAAGAAGAGGAAATTAAAAAGTGGATTTTTTTTTTTTTTGAGACAGAGTCTCTCTATGTTGCCCTTAGTAGAGTGCTGTGGTGTCATAGCTCAAACTCACAGCAACCTCAAACTCTTGGGCTCAAGTGATTTTCTTGCCTCAGCCTCCCAAGTAGCTGGTACTACAGGAGCCCACCACAATGTCCAACTATTTTTAGAGATGAGATCTTGCTCTGGCTCAAGCTGATCTTGAACCAGGTAGCTCAGGCAATCTGTGTGCCTTGGCCGCCCAAGTGCTAGGATTATAGGTGAGAGCCTTAAAAAATGCATTTTACACATACATATTTCTGGTGATTTATTTAATGTATTAATGAAGCGTATACTTGCCTATCTTAATCAGTAACATGAAGCTTCATGCACCTGAGATATGGTTACTTTGAGAGAGATTCTCTAGGTATCATTTAATTTGCTAGGTTAACCTGCAGTTTTTTTTTTTTTAATTTTAAAAGGTTTTAAAAGATACACTTTCACAAAGGTAGTATTATCTTTTTTTTTTGAGACAGAGTCACAGCTCACAGCAATTTCAAACTCTTGGGCTTAAGCGATTCTCTTGCCTCAGCCTCCCAAGTAGCTGGGACTACAGGTGCTCACCACAATGCCCAGCTATTTTTTTGTTGCAATTGTTTAGTTGGCCCAGGGTGGGTTCGAACTTGCCACCTTGGTATATGTGGCTGGTGCTATAACCACTGTGCTACAGGTGCCAAGACAGTAGGATATGTAAAATGACAAAGGAATTTGGAGCTACAAAGGTCTTTTCCATTACTTACTAGCTTTGTGAGCCTAGAAAAGTTGACTACGTAGAGGTTAGTGCCCCTCTTGATAAAATACAGTCAAGAAACCTGTGTCTCAGGGTTTTCTTGAGGTTTACATGAGAAAGTTTATTAGGAAATAATAGCAAGCAATTGGTGTCACTTCCTTTCCTCATAACCTTCCTTTTAGAGAAAATTTATATTTTTTCTTTTGAATGTAAATTTTTAAGAATGGTACCTATAAATAATTTTGCCTTATGTCTTTTCCAAATTGAGATAACATGGACGGAAATCTAAAAACAAACAAACCTCTCACCTTAGCTTTCCTTTCCCTGTCAGCTGGAGTATCTGTCCAGATTGATCGATCTCCAGATTTGTCATTGGCTCTTCTCTTAAAAGTTCTTGGCCCAAGACCAAAGTCTTTCATTTCTGGAGGAAGCTCTGTCATCCATGACTCTCTTATAATTGGTTTAGATGAATCCTTTAAGAGAAATAAGTTTAAAACAATTGTATATTGTTTCTCAATTGAGGTTTTAAAGTTACTTAACAGACTACCATAGAAAAAAACTGATATTTTGTCACATATGTTCCAAATATTTTCACCCAATTTGTTTTTCTTTTCTTTCTTTCTTTCTTTTTTTTTTTGTAGAGACAGAATCTCACTTTATCACCTGCGGTAGAGTGCTGTGGCATCACACAGCTCACAGCAACCTCTGATTCCTGGACTTAGGTGATTCTCTTGCCTCAGCCACCGGAGAAGCTGGAACTATAGGTGCCCATCAGAATGCCCAGCTATTTTTTTGTTGCAGTTTGGCCAGGGCCAGGTTTAAACCTGTCACCACCCTTGGTAGATGGGGCTGACGTCCTACAGACTGAGCCACAGGCGCTGCCCCAATTTGTTTTTCTTTTGATTTTATGTTATCTTTTGCTGTATAGAATATTTTTATAACAGAAATTTGCCAATATTTTCCTTTAGAATTTCTGGGTTATCTCACTCTTATATTTTCTTTATATATGTGATATATGAAAAGCATATAAAAGAAGATATACATATTTTAATGTTTGTTTCTAAAATTTGGATTTCTAATCTAGTTTATTTCTGAAAGTGTTTTTAAAACTTAACATCATTTCTGGCAGCGCCTGTGGCTCAAAGGAGTAGGGCGCCGGCCCCAAATGCCGGAGGTGGCGGGTTCAAACCCAGCCCCAGCCAAAAACCGCAAAAAAAAAAAAAAGACATAAAAAAAACTTACATCATTTCCTTTAGTCAGTTTTTCTTTCATTCTCTGGGCCCTTTTTTCAAACTCTGTTGTTACACTTGTTACACAATAGTTAACTGGTCCTTTTGCAGGCATTGGTCCAATGATGTCCTCATCTTCACTGCTGTCTGTTTCCTTTTAAAATAAGACATTACCTTTAAACCAAGAGCAGAGCTATAGGTTATAGAAAATAATCCTAAATTACTTGAATTTAGCTAAAACTTATGATTCATAGAAAAGAAAACAAAAATGTAAACCCCATAGCACTGGCTCATCAATGAACAATGAGGACATTTTCTTTGCCTTCCTCAAGGGCCCAGCATAGAGATGGTAATTCCATGGCATGTGGACATCCCTCCTCTCCTCCTATGTCCACAGTGGACTTCACCGTCTTCCTAACGGACAGAGATGTAGCCTCAGAGTTCTCAACCTAGTATTCAAGGCATTTATTTTCACTGGCGAGAGATGATACAATTCAAACTATTTTCATTCCTGGTACATTCCTTTGTGATTCAGGAGAGTCCACCCAGATAGAAGTGCTGTGCGGTAACTCACAAAACACTGACTCAAATGAGCTAATTCAATTCCAAAAGTACCTTCCTTCCTCCAAAGACAAAAAGAGTACTGTAATAATTAAATTCAATTTGTTCTTTTTTTTTTTTTTTTGAGACAGAGCCTTAAGCTGTCACCCTGGATAGAGTGCCGTGGCATCACAGCTCACAGCAACCTCCAATTCCTGGGCTCAAGCAAGTCTCCTGTCTCTGCCTCCCAAGTAGCTGGGATTACAGATGCCCGCCACAACGCCCGGCCTTTTTTTTTTTTGTTGTTGTCGTTGCAGACATCATTATTGTTTGGCGGGCCCGGGCTGGATTTGAACCCAACAGCTGAGGTGTATGTGGCTGGCACTTTAGCCCGTTGAGCCACAGGCACTGAGCCAAATTCAATTTGTTCTTATTAAATTATTTTGATAAACCACCTCCACGTATGATTCTGCATCAGGTGCTATATGTGCTATGTGCATTAGGTGCTAGGGTTTAAAGGTAGACCCTATCCTCTGGAGAAGATTTATTAAGATGAATAACAATAACATATTTGTTCTCCTACTCTAACAGGAAGCTTTTTCTCTCGTTTTTCCAAACAAACAGGATCAATAAGTTCATCTGTACTGCTTTTATTTCTTCCCTCTAACCACCCAATAGTATCTGTGGTTTCTTCTTTGAATCTTTATAGCAATACTATTTGTACAAATAAATAGACAATTATATATTGGCTTGTGGCTTAGTTTAAATCATACACACAGCAATTATGGACTCTAGCACTCAATACTCCATTTGATTCTTGTAACAAAACCTTGAAATCGCATTATTCCTGTGGGGTGGTTTTTTTTTTTTAGGAAACCTATCTTAGAGAAGTATATTTAGAAAAGATAAACAACTTGTCTGATTTTATAAAATTAGTATCTAAGAATTAAATATTCTGAGATCAAGGATAGTATTTTTTCTATATATATGACAGCAGCCCTTCTATTATTTTCTTTATTTCCACTACTAGTGATTTAACTTTAAGTATTTATAGTTTACTTCTATCACAGTAAGCTTTCCGATATAACAGACATTATCTTAAGTGCATGCATAACTCCCTGCAGACATTAATACTTGGTGACACAAAATGAACAGACACAAAAATACAATGAACATTTAAAACCATAGAAAACATGACACCAATGTAGCATTAGTGTTTAAGATGATGGAATAAATGTGCGGTGCCTGTGGGTCAAAGGAGTAGGGTGCCGGCCCCATATACCAGAGGTGGCGGGTTCAAACCCAGCCCCAGCCACACACACACACAAAGGAATAAGCTAATGGTATTTTTACTTCAATCTAATAAGAAATGGCTTTATGAAGGCAGAATTTCAGCAAGCCTTGAAAGGATAAGGCATTTACAATGTTAGTAGACACAAACTAAGCACGGTGGGGGTGGCAGATGGAGAAAGAAAGAAAGAGAAAATTAGGCCGAACACACTAAATTGAAAATCAGAAATGGAATCATAAATCCAAATCCCATCTGGGTGTTAAAATCAATTTAGTGTTCTAGATGAATTGCTTCTTTGATTTTTTTTTTTTTTTTTGAGACAGAGTCTCAAGCTGTCACCCTGGATAGAGTGCTGTGGCATCACAGCTCACAGCAACCTCCAATTCCTGGGCTCAAGCGAGTCTTTTGCCTCCACCTCCCAAGTAGCTGGGACCACAGGCATCCGCCACAACGCCTGGACATTTTTGGTTGCAGCCGTCATTGTTGTTTGGCAGGCCCGGGCTGGATTCGAACCCGCCAGCTTAGGTGTACGTGGCTGGCGCCTTAGCCCGTTGAGCCACAGGCACCGAACCTGATTTTTTTTTTTTTTAAATGTGCATTATTTTAGCCAGAATTACAACAGAACAACTTATGGCTTACAGTTTGAGCTGCAGAGTTACACATAGTTTAAGGCCTCATTTGCTGCTAGAATAGCCCTGTGGCCTCAGGTATATTATTTAAACTTTCTAAGTCTTGGTTTTCTAGTCTTTTAGATGGGGATTATAACAGCTCCTACCAAGAACTACTCTTTTGCCAAGAGAACCTGCAAAATGAACCCTGTTCATCCTTTTTGGAGCCATACCCTTCTGTGTCTGAACATTGCCAACTGCTTGTTAATCTTAGAACTTTGGCAGGCTTCCTGGTATGATGAGAGCAGTCAGCCTAAAAGTAATTAAAATACTGTGGATGATAAGAGTGGAAAGACAAAGAAAACTGGAGCCCTTGATATCATTAGGGTGTTGAATTAACCAACCCCAGAATAATCTTACCTCTAGACCTCTTGTTATGTATGAAATATTTTCCTTATTTTGAGAACACAGAATATATACTACGAAGGAAATTATATAAACAACCCATTTACTATAAGACAAAGTTCCATTTCAAGTTGGATTTTCTGTTATTTGCGGCTGGATTACTTTACTTTCCAGGATTGTCCAGATTAGATTAAGTTGATGTTGGTGCTGTGCTTTGCAGTGTGTGGCTTGTGGTAAACACTTGACAAATGCTAACCAGTAGTGTTATTGTGCATATCTTAATTTGGGGATATATGCCACAAATGAGATGCTAAGATAAGTCCCTCTTGAAAAATGAAAATCCAAAAACTGAAAAAGAAGTATCTTTTGAAAAAAATTAAGTTAAAGGGAAATTATAAAGCAAACAAACAGAGCCAAGAGTACCTTAAACAGGTTCACTATGGTATAATTCCTGCCCCAACCCTTACCCTCACCTTTTGCTAAGAAAAGGTAGAGAATGCATAATGTATACCACCTACGAAATTATATAGGCTACCCATCTGCTAACTTAAGACAAATTTCCAAGTGTGAATAAAGCCAAATTATTCTACTTTTTGAAAAATTTTCCCTAGCCTTTTACTTTGAAAAAATGTAAACATACAGAAAAGTGCTGAGATGAGTATATTGAACATCCATATAGCCTCACTCAGAATTATCTTTTTTTTCTTCTCTTGTTTTTTTCTTTTGGGAGGCAAAGTTTTGCTCTGTCACCCTGGGTAGAGTGCAGTAGCATCATCATAGCTCGCTGCAAGCTCAAACTCCTAGGCTCAAATCTCCCTAGAAGCTGGGACTACAGGAATATGCCATTAGGCCTGGCTAATTTTTCTATTTTTTGTAGAAACTGGGTCTCACTCTTGCTCAGGCTGGTCTTGAACTCCTGACTTCAAGACCTCAAGCCATCTTCCTGCTTTGGTCTCCCAGAGTACTAGAATTTACAGGGATGAGCCACCCAGCCTGCACAAAGGCTTGAGTGTGGTGGTGCAATCATGGCTCATTGTAATCTCAAATTCCTGGGCTCAAGAAACCTCCCAGTATCAGTGTCTTGAGTCGCTGGGACTATAGGCATGTGCTACTATACTCAACTAATTAAAGAAAAAAAAATTTTTTTTTGTAGAGACAGTGTCTTGCTAAGTTACCCAAGTTCGTCTTGAGCTTTCAAGTAATCCTCTTGCCTCAACCTCCTAAGGTGCCAGGATTATAGGTTTGAGCCATAACACCAGGCCTTTTTTTTTGAGACAGTCTCACTTTATTGCTCTTAGTAGAGTGCGTGGCATCACAGCTCACAGCAAGCTCCAACTCCTGGGCTTAGCTGATTCTCTTACCTCAGTCTCCCGAGTAGCTGGGACTACAGGCGCCCGCCACAATGCCTGGCTATTTTTTTGTTGCAGTTTGGCCAGGACTGGGTTCGAACCTGCCACCCTCGGTATATGGCGCTGGTGCTCTACCCAGTGAGCCACAGGCACTGCTCACACTTGGCCTTTTTTTTTTTCACACCTGGCCTTTTTGTTTTCTACTTCCCCACTCCCTCCATGAGATAGACAGATGTACTTTTTTTCTGAAACATTTGAAAGTAGTTTACAGGTAGTATGACAAGACTACACATTGAAGCAAACTTCTTTGCCACGTTCCAAAGAACAGTGGGTTACACGTCTCTGGTCCTCTAGTCCTTTTTTTATAGAGCAGAACTTTGAAGGTGTGGGTTTTATGTAGGGGGCTCAATTCAATCTCTTGATTGAGAGAACTAGAAGCTAAGGATCCTGTCCCTATACCCAAATCCTCTAGGGTTTATGACTGGGTTCTCTAAAACTCCTGTGGTCACCTGTTGTATAAACTTGTGCTTGGCTTTGAATTCTTTCAATGTTATTACATCTGTGGATTTTCCCTTTTTTTCTTTTGAACTTAGCTATAACTTGGTTGCTATTTTTGTTCCCCAGTACTTTGATTTTTTTTTTTTTGAATTTTACTTTCAATTGTCTTAGTTTGAAGTTTTGTTTTTTAATTTTCTTTTTTTTCTGTTATTTATTTATTTTTATTGAGACAGAATCTCACTTTGTGGCCCTTGGTAGAGTGCCATGGTATCATAGCTCACAGCAACCTCCAACTCTTGGGCTTAAGCGAAATTCTCTTGCCTTAGCCTCCCAAATAGCTGGGACTATAGGCGCCCGCCACAACACCTGGCTTTTTTTGATAGAGACAGGATCTCACTCTGGGTCAGGCTGGTCTTGAACCTCTTAGCTCTCAGCAATCCACTCGCCTCTGCCTCCCAGAGTGCTAGGATTACAGGTGTGAACCACCATGCCCCGCCTTTCCCCAGTACTCTTTTGTGTTTGTGGTAGGAAGAGCTGGACTTGGCATGTCAGCTCAGTCTTCCATGTGGCTGGGAGGCCTTCCCCTGGTCATTTACTCCTGGATTTAACACCCTTTTTAGAAAGGGTTCCTAGGCTAGGTGTGGTGCCTCCTGCCTGTAATACTAGCACTCTGGGAGGGCAAGGCAGTAGAATCCCTGCACTTAAGACCAGCCTGAGCAAGAACAAGACCCCCGTCTTTACTAAAAACATAGAAATATGAGTTGGACATCATGGCAGGCACCCGCAGTCCCAGCTATTCAAGAGGTTAAGGGCAGGAGAATTGCTTGAGCCCAGGAGTTTAAAGTTGCTGTGAGCTAGGCTGATGCCACAGCACTCTAGCCTGGGCAACAGAGTGACTCCATTTCACACACACACAAAAAAGAGTGTTCTTTATACTTAGCCTATGGCATTTATAGAGGAGGCAATAAGAATAATGGTAACAGTAGTATTATAAGAGTTATTACAAGTTGAATACCTACTATCCTAATTTGATGCTTACAATTTTATGAAATAAGTATAACAACCTGCATGTTACCAATAATGAAACTAAACTCACCCAGAACCCAAAGCCTGTGGCTCTTGCCAACCTCCCCCATCTACTCTCTCCATTCTAATGACAGGGAACTTCTTGATAACTTTCTCCCTGTAATCCTAGCACTCTGCCCTTAAATCCACCCTTTTGCCCTTAATTAAGCTATTTGCACTCTCTGGAACAATGTTTCCTGCCCACTTTGCTGAGCTGTCTCCAACTCATTAATCTTTAGTTCAGACTGGGACTACAGGCACCTGCCACAATGCCTGGCTATTTTTTGGTTGTAGTTGTCATTATTGTTTGGCAGGCCTGGGCTGGATTCAAACCCACCAGTTCCAGCGTATGTGGTTGGTGCCCTAGATGCTGAGCTACAGGTGCTGAGCCCACATTACATTTTTCTAACAATTTAAAGCCACCCTTCAAAGATAAGCAAAGAACACCCTATCAACCTTGTTATTTTTCTAAGAGGATCTCAGGTTTATGAACAGCTTTAGATTTCACTTACTTATGTGACAATCTTAAATCAATCTGAATGTAACTGAGTCTTACATTACATTTGAATCAAATGATTATAGTTACTACATACATAAAGTTTGGAGTTTGCTGCATCTTATTGTTTAAATAAAAACTTTTCAGACTTTAGACTTGAAATGTGATACCTGTTGTCCTGGATCATCTCTGCCCTTGTCACTTTTCTGTGTGGATTTAATGAAACCAGGGGGCAATGCAGGACCTATTAGAGGCCTGAAAAAGAAAATGTAACTTTATCATTCTCTGACTTTAAAAAGCCATTTCAGAATAAAAGTTCACAAAGAAAAGCCAGATAGTAACAAATGTTCAAAATGAGATTTTTACTTAACACATTATTTTTACAGAAGTACTTAGTATTTTTCTACTAGGTATCTTTAAAAAAACCTAGCTTTTGCATTTTAACTTTTTACTCGTTAATCAATAATTAGATACCAAGCCAAGGATTCTCAATCTTTGTGACATTAGCATACAGCCAGTTCCTAAAAAGAATATTAAATAATTAAGATGCTTGTAAAAAATTCCTTTTGCTACACTAAATCTGTGAATTTTTTTTTTCTATATTATGCCTTGGCTTCCCTTCAGTGTTGATAGTCACTGTCCACTGAAAAATATGTTGGGGATATTATAATTAGAGTCAGAATTACTAAAGTAGAAAGTAAGTTCCTCTAAGGCAACAGTTCTCAACCTGTGGGCCACAACCCACAGGAACTGTATCAAAGGGTTGAGGCATTAGGAAGGTTGAGAACCATTGCTCTAAGAAAATATAAAGCACGTGTGTACAATGTCAGCAATCTATGGTACATGTGCCATGGCAGTGTAAAAATCTATATATCGCCCTCACCACATTCAATCACAAATGTGGACATCTAGAAGAATGCAGTCAGTTCATTGAGACCCACAGAATGAGGAAAAGGTACTGTTCTAACCACATTTCAACCAGCGTAGCCTCCTGTCTTCTTAAAACCACAAGGTAAAGTTACTCCACTTTCTAGGACAGCAAAATAAAATAATATCCAAGGTTAACACAACTAATAAGCAGTAAAGCTGGAGTTTGAACCCTGGCCAAAGTTCATTTTCGTTTGAGTTGCCCTATTAATACTTTATAGGCAGCTATCATCAATTCTAAAGAGAGAACTGCCTCGATACTGAGTCTTGAAAAGAGACAGTCTTACTTTACATAGAGAAAAATTAAAAAGACATTTTCTATTCTCTTTCATACTTTTAAGTTTCTTCCTCCTTGCCTTTGCACCAGCTATAGCTATCGCAGTACCAGTGTTCCCAACCCATAAGGCACTAATGTCCCAAGCTGAATTTTCCAGGTTGCACTGTTCCATTAGAGCCCCACAAAGAGGCCTCCTGGCAGGGAATAACAGCACTGAGAGTCAGAAAGTCTGGATTCTGAGCCTGACCATTTAATAACCTCTAGTCTTGGTTCATAAAACCTCTTTGAAGGGAACAATTTCGCATCTGAAACATGGGAACATTTAGCATTGTTAGAAAGGTCAAATTAGTTATTTATAAGTTAATTATTAGTTATTACTTATTTATATTTATTTGCACATATATTTTAGTACTGCCAGAACATAAACCTCAGAAGAAACTATTAGGCATCTAAGTAATGATTTTTTTTTTTTTTTTTGAGACAGAGCCTCAAGCTGTCACCCTGGGTAGAGTGCCGTAGCATCACAGCTCACGGCAACCTCCAATTCCTGGGCTCAAGCGAGTCTCCTGCCTCTGCCTCCCAAGTAGCTGAGACTACAGGCACCTGCCACAATGCCTGGTCATTTTTTGGTTGCAGCTGTCATTGTTTGGCGGGCCTGGGCTGGATTCGAACCCGCCACCTCAGGTGTACGTGGCTGGCACCTTAGCCCGTTGAGCCACAGGCGCCCCGAGCCAGTAATGTGTTTTCTTGAAAGGAATGTTATATCCCAGGGATCAGCAAACTTTTTATAAATTACCAGATAGTAAATTTTAGGCTTTGAGGGCCATATTTGTCTTTGCTTTCTTAGTTACGCTTTAGAAATGCAAAAATCTTTCTTAGGTTGGGGGCTATACAAAAAACAGACAGTAGATTGCCTATCTCTGTTATATCTAATAGGACCAGTGTCATATAGAAATTAGGAGCTGGCTCATGCCTGTAATCCCAACACTCTGGGAGGCTGAGGAAGATGGACTGCCTGAGCTCACAGGTTCAAGACCAGCTTGATCCACAGTGAGACCCTGTCTCTAAAAATAGCTGGGCGTTGTGGTGGGTGCCTGTAATTCCAGCTACTTGGCACTCTATCAAGGGCAACAAAATGAGACTCTGTTTCAAAAAAAAAGAAAAAAGAAGAAATTAGGAGCTGCCAAATGTGATTATCAAACTTTGAATACAAAACTAATAATAATCTTTTCTGCTTGTTCTTGCATATTGGCATATGTTATAAATTATAAAAAATTTAGTGTAGTAGGCTGCACCTGTGGCTTAAAGGAGTAGGGCACTGGCCCCATATACTGGAGGTGGCGGGTTCAAACCCAGCCCCGGCCAAAAACTGCAAAAAAAAAGATTTAATGTACAATTTTATATTCAGCATTTAAAAATTTTACAATTCTGGAAGATGATAGGAATCAATATTTATTATATAGGTAATCTAAGCCAAGTACCATAAGTAACACTCATACACACACGTTTATGTGTATAAATATGAAATCTCAATCATCATAGTTCTGTCAAGCATATGTTGTTATGCCATGTATAGGTAATGACCTTGAAATTCAGAGAAGTTAGTCAATTGTCTAATTGGGTACATAGGCATTTGTTTGTTTCTTTTATCAACAAATAATTAAGAAAACAACTGACTTAGAAGTCAGAACACCAGGATTCTAGGCTCACTTACTATGTATGCAATCTTACCTGTTTAAAAATTGGGGAGAAGAATAATACTCCACCCACCCTGCCATAAAACATTTGTGCATATCAAACAAGAGATGTGGAAATTTATTACATTTAATGTATTTATTTACTTAATTTTATTTATTTGATATTTTATAAATGTTTATAAAAAATTCCTTTTGGGCTTGGCGCCTGTGGCTCAGCGGGCTAAGGCACCAGCCATGTAAACCTGAGCTGGCGGGTTCGAATCCAGCCTGGGCCCACCAACCAACAATGATGGCTGCAACCCAAACAAAAACAGCTGGGCGTTGTGGCGGGCACCTGTAGTCCCAGCTACTTGGGAGGCAGAGGCAGGAGACTCGCTTGAGCCCAGGAATTGGAGGTTGTTGTGAGCTATAATGCCACGACACTCTACCCAGGGCGACAGCTTGAGGCTCTGTCTCAAAAAAAAAAAAGAATTCCTTTTGATGGCTCGGCGCCTGTGGCTCAGCGGGCTAGGGCGCCAACCACGTACACCTGAGCTGGTGGGTTTGAATCTAGCCCAGGTGCACCAAACAACATTGACGGCTGCAACCAAAAAATGGCCGGGCGTTGTGGCGGGCGCCTGTGGTTCCAGCTACTTGGGAGGAGGAGGCAAGAGACTCGCTTGAGCCCAGGAATTGGAGGTTGCTGTGAGCTGTGATGCCACAGCACTCTATCCAGGGTGACAGCTTGAGGCTCTGTCTCCCCCCCCCCCAAAAAAAATTCCTTTTGATGTACTAAATCTGTGAAGTTCTTTTTCTATTTTATGTCTTGGCTTCCCGTCTGTGTTGATATTCACTGTCCACTGAAAAATATGGGGTATTGTAATTACAGTCAGAATTACT
>CAUYON010143838.1:0-10567 GCA_963573935.1 Arctocebus calabarensis
TTGCATCATGCACATTAGGTGAATATTCTCAATGTGTTTCAACTAGTTAAATTAAGCATTGTTAAAGGTAAAATTTTGATAGTCTTAAAGATAAAACAAAATAATGTATAAGAGTGAAAAAAATCAAAACCTTAGCCAGAAATTCTATTTAATCTCATGTTAGGGTAATTCAGCTATATATATATTCCATATATATATAATATGAGCCTAGCTCATATTATAAATAAATATTTATTTATTATAAATAATAGCCCAGCTATTTTTTTGGTTGTAATTGTTGTTGTTTGGCAGGCCTGGGCCGGGTTTGAACCCACCAGCTCTGGTGTATGTGGCTGATTATTTCTATTATATATATGGAGAGAGAGAGTTTTATATATCTATATATATATATAGATATGTATGTATATATATAGCTATATATATAATGATATAGCTTAATTATACATATATAACTATATATATAGCTGAATTATATATATAAATCAAATATATTCCCCAAACCTAATATGTTTATAAAATAAATGATAAATGACATGTTATGTAAGAGAAGTTAGCATTAACTTTAAGCCATGTTTAATCCTATTCAGTGAAAGAAAATAGCATTTTAGTTTTACACCATGTATTTTTCTTGACAAAACAGCAACTTCAATCCCAAGGAAACTCTCTGCCAACTAGTCTCAGAAAGTCACAGGTATATTTTGTAAAGTCAGACATGATATTTCCACAGCTTTTTAATCACACCTTAGAAATAGATGCAACTGCCTTCAGAGACCTTTTTCTCTTTATCCTTAATCTTTTCTTAATTTGTCCTCAAATGACCAATCAGGAAAATCAGAAAAGTTTAGTAGCATGAGTCATAAAAATACCATTCTGACAAGCACTCATAGCAAGGACATGTGTCTAAAAGAAGTCTTGCTTTATTAAAGGAGCTTACTAAAAGAGGTTCATAACCTAAATTTTTCAGTCAGTAAACTTGGTTCCAATAAAAAATGGGTAATAGGAAAAATCAGTCCAAATTTTAGGACTTTTCTACTTCAAATAATTACCTGTGACAAAACTACAAATTAGAGTTATTACTAATCTTTCTGTAGAAACCATTCTTTTTAGAATACATGAATATAAAAAATAATAAAGAGTATCAGTCTAAAACATAAAGACTCACAGAGTTTTTGATTATTGTTCTCTCCCTAGCACCCCACCAAAAAAAAAAAAAAAATCCTTGATCCTAAATTATAATTACAAGTAAAATACTGCAAGTCACTGATTTGGGGAATAAAAACAATTAATGTGATCAGCAATCAATTGTCCCAAAGCTGAGTCTTCTGTCTCTGGGAGGTAAGATTTATTTTGCTTTGTTTTCTTTTCTTTTTTCTTTTTTTTTTTTTTTGAGACAGAGTCTCATTATCCTGCCTTCAATCCCTCAGTAGAGTACGGTGACGTCACAGCTCACAGCAACCTCCAACTCTTGAGCTTAAGCAATTCTCTTGCCTCAGCCTCCAAGTAGTTGGGACTACAGGTACCCGCCACAACGCTCAGCTATTTTTTGGTTGTAATTGTCATTGTTTGGCAGGCCTGGGCCAAGTTTGAACCCACCAGTTCCGGTATATGTGGCTGATGCCCTAGCTGCTGAGCTACAGCCACCGAGCCTTGTTTTCTTTTTATTTATTTTATAATTAAATGCTTAGGACCAAGTATTAATTTTCCCAATGAGAAAAATCATGTTCTGATCTACATTATTTATCAATTAATAAATCAATTTTAGATAAGAAAATAATTAATAAAACATATTGCTAAAATAAGGTGAAAAAAATCAGATAGGATTTTAAAAGCAGCCATTGGTAAAAGGGATAATTAGTTTTGGTAATTCCCCTTTTGTTAATTATTTTAGTAATTGCCAAATTATAAACAGATGACTTTTGTTTATTAAATACTCTGCCAACTGATTTCTCTTGTATGTCTAATTGTTTAATTTTAATGTTTTCATTTATAAAATAGATATGACAATTATTTTCCTGATGCTAAGATAAATTTAAAGCATTTATTCTGTAAACATAATATGCAAAACAATTGAAAATTAACTTTCTTATATAGTGTGTTTCTAGCCAATCATATATATGATTGGTATTTAACAATTATTAGATATTTATCTTCCTTTTCTTCTTCATTCCTACTTTAGTCTCCCTCTTTATTATGGGCAATGGGAAAAGCATTAAACCATTAATCAGAAGAATTACTTTAGTAATAGGCTATCACTGACTACTAGATGTCAGACCAAGGTCAACATCCTCACCATTAAAACAAATTAATGCTATTTCCCTTTATACCTTATTTATAATAATTTCATGAACAGGAAATGGATTAATGCATGTAAAAATTATTATCATATTGTAATATCCTATATAAAAGTAAAATGTTATTAAAATACTTTCAAGTGAAAGCTACAGGGACTATTTGGACCTATTACTGATTATCACAGGCTCTATCATTTGTAAGTCTTAGAAACTGTCAGTTTGTAAGAACTTCAAGTAGCTATTCATGTTTTCCTAACCCCTTGATATCACTCAAAAATCACTGCTATTTGGTTCCAGAAGCCTAATTTTCATTTCAAGAAAACCCTGGGGACTTGAAAAGGATAAAAATCTGGCCTATGTTAATGGCCAGCTCTCAATTTTCTCATAATGCAAATACCAAACATTTCCAAAATGCACTTCAGAATAGCAGAATAACAAAACCAGTTTTCAAATAGTAAAATTAGCATAGTCCTTGAAAATAAGAGAGGGACTATGGAATAGAAGTACAATGAAATCTTGTGTTTATACTCATTCTTTTGTAAAGAAAGTGAAGATATGGCCAAATCTATTTAGATAGAATATTTGAAAAATGTGGATAGAAGCTATGGCAAGAGCCTGTGTATTATGTGCTCCTTTTAAAAGAAGATATAAAATGAGGCTCGGCGCCAACCATATACACCAGGGCTGGCAGGTTCAAACCTGACCTGGACCAGCTAAACAACAATGCCCACTGCAACAAAAAAAAATAGCTGGGCGTTGCAACAGGTGCCTGTAGTCCCAGCTACTTAGGTGGCTGAAGCAAGAGAATTGCTTAAGCCCACGAGTTTG
This sequence comes from Arctocebus calabarensis, assembly GCA_963573935.1. Taxonomy (NCBI): domain Eukaryota; kingdom Metazoa; phylum Chordata; class Mammalia; order Primates; family Lorisidae; genus Arctocebus; species Arctocebus calabarensis. Next base: position 3,120 of record CAUYON010143838.1, read on the forward strand.
AGATTGCTATGAGCTGTGACACCACGGCACTCTGCCAAGGGCAACATAAGGAGACTGTCTCAAAAAAAATAATAATACAAAATAAAAGAAGGTACAAAATGAGTACCATACCCAAAGTATTTTCCCAAAGATTTAAAGCAATTCTGCTAGAGTTAGTAGCCATGCATTCTATAACTTTGCCATTAAGCTGATGGTAGCTGATTGAACTAAAGATTTATGCCTAACTCCAGGACAGGTATTTGCAGACTGGCAGAGGCTTGGGAAGGTTCTGCAGCCAGAGCTTTGTCCAATGGAGATCCTCTAAACCAGAAGGTGATGGGCCAGTCTAAAAGGATATTTTCTGTGTATTTGAATTTGAGACAGAAAAAGGGAATCAATAGGTCATAGGAACAGTATCGCTTAGTATTTAAGAATGTGGGGTGTGAAGACTTAGGGCCCACATTCTAATCGCATCTCTTTCTCTCTCTCTCTCTCTCACTTACCAACTACAAAATCCTTAAAGCAAGTGAGTAAATATCTCTGGACTTCCTTTACCTCACCTGTAAAATGAGAAAAATAATAGCATAGAAGGTTGTCTTTGTAAAAAGGGGCAACTGATAACAGAGAAAGCACCTAAAATAAATCCATGAAAACAAAGTCCAAAACTTCTGAGCAAATGGTGAAAAATATGACTATGACCTTATTTTTAAAATAAAATTAGAAATTTGAAAAATATAAATATTTCTAAACATATCACCAATATTTAGGTTACAATATATGTGCATAACAAGAATCAGAATGAACAAAGTATCAAATCATGGAGTTAGGAGGAGGAATAAAACAAAATGCCAACATGACATGATTCACTTCACAGTTCACATTTTTTTAAGTGTTACGACATCCAAATCTTTCATAGGACTTTACTATCAAATCTTTCTCTTTTGGCATGTTCATTATGTTTTAATATGATTCATATCTACTTTATCATCTTTGATAGTTAACTGGTCACACTCACAGACCCTCATTTATCAATGGCTTCAGGATTGACATCGACTTTATGAAATTCTACATCGTTTGCAAATTTCACTATCCTGCTTTGCGTCACATTCACGTTGTACAGGCGTGATTGCTAATCACCAAAACTAATACTAAATAGGGAGAAGGTTTTGAGCGGAAAATTCGCTTTCAGTTCATCAGTGACTATTTTCCTATTGTGATGGCTTTTAGATCCCTACACACTCGATGTAGGAACTAAGACAATGAATGCTCAGATAAGATAAAATACCCTACACCCTCTTCAAAAGACTGTTGTGAGGATAAAACTGAGATTCTGTTCAGCACCCAGTAAGCCTTAAATGGTCATGTACTTGTATCGGAAAAGATAAACAGCAATAAGCAGAAGGAAGCCTTTAGGCAGAAACACAGATGGAAAAAATAGCTAAACATGATGGAAAAGGAAGAAATCAACAAAGGGAAACATAGAAAGGTGTTGAATCACAAGCATGACGGTCACCTCGCATCAGCCTGGCTCCCCAGCCACTGCTGAACATGGACACTGCAGGCTTGCTCAGAGTTTCCTGGCTCCCCACTCAGCCTCCGTGTGCATCATACAAAACAACAGTACGCCTCTCACACCTGAGGTAATATGCGGATGTCTCATAACCAAACACCCCAGCTGATCTATTTCTTAAATTTCAGGAACCAGATTTGTTACTGAGGCGATACTAAGTAAGGAACACTCTCATTGACGAGCCCTCCTCTTTTCCAATTTTACTGAGTCCCTAAACTGTTCTCTTCCTTGAGTTTCAATAAATCCCAAAGGATATTTTTTCCATCCTTCACATCAAAGAAAATAATTTCTTAAATGATATGAGATATATATTACTAGCACTCCACAATTTACAAAACATTTTGTATTACATTCACAGCAGTATGGTTTAAAAACAACACACTCTGGGAATCGAGTGTAGGAATTTTCATTTTTAATCAGATCTCTGGATGACTATTCAATCCCCTTATTTCACTTTTTTTTACTATTAAGCTTCAATTTTACCTCCCTAAAACGCATGTCACCTGAACCAAAGTCATCAGTGTTTAAAAACTCTTCCATCTCACACATACAAAATCTCTTGGTTGATGTCATAAATTACTATTGTCACCTATAGGCTTTTCATTCATTAATTCATTCGTTTTTATTCAAAAATTATATATTGAGCATGCACTCACCATGTGCCAAGCAATGTACTAAGGACTTGATCTCACCTCCTTACTTTTGAAGGTCAACCTTTTAGAGACAACAATTGTAATAAATCCATGAGGAGACTGGTTGATGACAACCCAAATGGAACGATCTATAGAAACATCACTTGTATGGTGGCTAAATTCTATAGTGAAAATATTACAGACATGGGATTCAAATCCCTGTTCTGCCACAGGGATTGTTTGTTATTGATTTGGGAGCAGTTTCTTTTCCTCTCCAAGTATCTATAAATGGGGATAAGAGCATCTATCTCAGAGGGGACAAAAATAAGAGATGAAGTTTACGTGTAAAATGTCAGTACTTGGTACACAAGTGCTCAGTAACAAAATTTATTCTGTTATTAATGTGGGAGGGACAACCTTTTGTAAAGAAGGTTCTTGGCAATCACATATTAATATTCCCATGTTTCAGATGGAAAAAACTTAAGCTCAGAGAAGCTTGATGTAACAATGTTTTTAGTACTTACTATGTGACTATGTATGGAATTGGGGCTAGTCTCTCAGACACAGGATGAAGAGCACAGAATACGTACCCAGCACACCCACCGCCTCACAGAGGAAACACAGGGGAGGGCTAGATGCCCCATGCCCTGGAGAGGGAAGGACGGGGTTGTGGGAACATGGAAAGTGAGCTCACTCAGAGCGCAGGGCAGACTAGGCGGCAAGGAGGCTCCCCAAAGGGGAAGCCTTCTCACCGAACTGGGAAGGAAGGAACCTGACAAAAGCCTGGCTCCCAAACCAGTGAATGTCCCACTAGACCACAGCTTCTTTGATTTCATTCAGTCAAGACGTATTTTCTTAGCACATGCTTTATGAAAAAGTCTGTCCTAGCTGGAGACAAAGGTGAATAATTACAATTCTCAACTCATGAAGCAAGGGAAAGAAAGACAGGCATACACATAACTAACTCCAAACACGAGCAAAATAGATTTTTACGATTAAAACTCCAGTGCTGGGCATTCCACTTCCGCTTTCACCTAGTCCTCAGGCTAAGAGCCGATGCCACTGATGCTTCGCATTCCACATGATGAATCAACAGCAAGGCCGTGAATGTGAATCCCACCACACCGCTGCCATGGCTGCTATTACAGGCGAAGCACGGTGGATGCTACCCACCACTGTATCTGCAGATTAAGGAGCATCTTTTATCACTTGTAGCTACCAAGAATTTTATATTTCACTGTAAACAATGTTTCTGCTTATTTTAAAATGCTTACTGGCAAAACCTATTTGAAAATATTTTATTAAGGTGGGTGTCTACATCTTCATAATCAAAATTTGTCTTTAAGGCCAGGCAGGTGTCTCATGCTAGTAAATCCTAGCGCTCTGGAAGGCTGAGGCAGGTGGATTGCTGAGCTCACAGGCTCAAGACCAGCCTGAGCAAGAGCAAGACTCAGTCTCTAAAAATAGCCAGGCGTTGTGCCAGGTGCCTGTAGTCCCGGCTACTCGGGAGACTGAGACAAGACAATTGAGAATCCGGCTCAGCACCATAGCACAGTAGTTACAGTCCCAGGCACGTACACCAAGGGTGGTGGTTTCAAACCCAGCCTGGGCCAGCTAAACAACTGCAACAAAAAAATAGCCAGGCGTTGTGCCAGGCACTTGTGGCAAGCACCTATAGTCCCAGCTACTTGGGAGGATGAGCCAAGAGAATTGCTTAAGCCCAAGAGTTTGAGGTTGCTATGAGCTATGGCACCACAGCACTCTACTGATGGCAACATATTGAGACTCTGTCTCAAAAAAAAAAAAGAGAATCGAGAATCCTTTGAGCCCAAGAGTTGAAGGTTGCTGTGCTATGGTGATGTCATGGCACTCTTCCCAGGGCGACACCTTGAGACTTTTGTCTAAACAAAAAAAAAATTATTTCTTCAGCAAATACTTATCTAGTGCCCAATCATTGGAACTTGATTTCTCCTTGACTCTGGTATTGCAGGTGTGGCCAGGCTTTGCAAATTCTTTGCAAATTGACAGTATATGGATTACTACTTCCTTAGTGAATAGTAAAAGATAGCAGTATTAATTGCATGATGCTGTGCAAGTCTGGGGAAATTTTAGAGGTGCTTATTCTTTTTTTTTTTTTGGCAGTTTTTGCCCGGGGCTGGGTTTGAACCTGCCACCTCCAGCATATGGAGCTAGCGCCCTACTCCTTTGAGGAGATGATTAGAGCTCCATGGGTTTGCTCTTCTTCCTTCCATCCTATTCAGCCATCCTCTGCCATCTGCCACTTTACTTTTGTATAACTTAGACTTAGAAACTATAAGTTATACAAACAGCTGCTTTGTGGAGCATAGGAAGAATAAGGAACATGTAGTGACTACAGAATTCCAAAGTGACAGTCCTGTATCTCTAGATGGAATTAACCATCTAGTGTTTTGCCTTAGTGAAGGAGCATTTGATTACTGCAGGAGACTGGCACTGACCAAAGATGACCAACTTTTACTTATTTATCTAGGTTATCAAGGCTGCCTATAACCAGATAAAAACAATTGCTCAAGGAAGCCTTTCTAATGCAGATGTCCAAGCTGCCAGGTAAGTTTCATTATTAATATGTATTTCATAATTTAGTTATTTGAAAGTTGTATTTTTTCTAATTATAACAATATTGTAATGTATGCTTATGAGGATTGAAAAGTATAGAAAAGTATTAAAAGAGAAAGGGGAATATACCCACATCCTACCACCTACAGATATAATTGCTAACATTTTGTTTATTTTCTTGACCATGAATTTTTAAACATAATTGATAATAACGAATATACAGATGCTTCAATTTACAATGGGATTACATCCCAACCGACTCATCATAAGTCAAAAAATATTCTGAACAGCGCCCGTAGTTCAGTGGGTAGGCCAGCCACATACACTGAGGCTGGTGGGTTCGGACCCAGCCTGGGCCAGCTAAAACAACAGTGACAACTGTAACAAAAAAAATAGCCAGGCATTGTGGCAGGCGCCTGTAGTCCCAGCTACTTGGGAGAGTGAGGCAAAAGAATCCCTTAAGCCCAAGAGTTTGAGATTGCTGTGAGCTGTGACACCATGGCACTCTACCCTGGGCGACAGCTTGAGACTGTCTGAAAAAAAAAAAATTCTAAATAGAAAGTGCATATAATATCTCAGTAAAACCACTGTAAAGTCAAAAAAATCATAAAGTGAGTCATCTTTTAAGTCCAGTGCTCCTTGACTTATACTGTGGAGTTGTGTCCCAATAACCCCATTTGTAAAGTTGAAAGATTATAATTCGGGAACTGACTGTATACATTTATATATAGAAATTTGAAAATTACAAATGAAAAGACAAAAATGATCTGATTTCATACCAATTATTCCTCTTTTTTAAACATAATGTTTCCTTTTATTCATATTACTAAAACTTGTCTAAACAGTATTCATCGGTGTGTCAAAACGTATTTGTACATTTTCTGCATTTGGAAAGTATAAACTATACAGGATATCTTTGAGCTTAAAACAGTTTTGGTGCTTGCAGCTCATATACTAAAACTAGAACAGAAAAGATTAGCATGGCCCCTATGCAAGAATAACACAAGGTCATGAAGAGTTCTATGTAAATTGAGAAAAATATTGTGTATTTAATATCATAACACTTTCTTGGTGTAGATTCCCAAATGAATCAAAAGTCACTTATGAAAAGGTTATACCAGTTTATAATTACACTACTAGTATATGAGAATGCCTATTCCACAATAACCATTCTTTTTTCCTTCCTTTAGGCCAGTGGTTCTCAATCTTCCTAATGCCTCCTAATCCCACAACCCTTTAATACAGTTCCTCATGTTGTGGTGACCCCCAACCATAAAATTATTTTCACTGCTACTTCATAACTGTAATTTTGCTACTGTTATGAGTTGTAATGTAAATATCTGATATGCAGGATGTATTCTTATTGTTACAAAGGGGTTGCGACTCACAGTTTGAGAACCGCTGGTTTAAATATGTGATTACAAAAATATGGGAAGTGAAAGATAAATTTTAAGCCATGCAAATATTCAACAAATTGCTCTAACTACATTATATTCAAACAAAGTAAATTTAAAGCAAGTATTGTTGGAAATGAAAAGGAAGCTACACTAATAATACAGTTGTCAATTCACCAAGATTCAACAATTCTATATTTGCTTGTTTTAAATAACATTGATTTAATGTTTGAAGACAAAAATTAGTAGAATTAACTGGAATAATAAAGAAATTCACAGTAACAATAAAGGTTTGAGAAACAGGTTAACTAACTGAACATAAATGATGAAATACATCCCTTGAATTGTGCAGAGTTTACACAAGTATATTCATAGTGTTAAAATTCAATGAGACATATATTTATCATGTATACAATTTTTTACATAATTCATATATTCACTTTTTTCTGAAAAATTTTTATTTCCATTTGGGAATAAGAAACTGTCTTTCAAATTTTAGTTATACAGCATTTTTTCTATAATTTGTGTCTCTGTCTTGGTTTAGAAATTCTTCTCGATATCATACTGAAATAAATATTTATTTTTGTCTAATTTTGTTTTTATTTCTTCCTTTCTTTTTTAATTTGTTTAAAGTAGCCATTGGATATGGTGAGAGGCAAAGATTTAACATTTTTTTGCTTTTTAATGGAGACCTACTTCTGCCAGATTTTTATTAAATCAACCTTATCACCCAGTGATAAAATGTCACCTTTATCCTATAATATAGCTTCCATTTATACCCCTTTTGCTCTACACTGTCCATCAAATCTTCTAACTTATCTATTCATCTCCTGTGCTGTGCTGCTTGGGTAATAGTAGCTATATTATAAGTTTCGATATGCAGTTTCCCTCAGTCTTCATTTTGCATACTTAATGACATGATTTTTTGGTGTTTTTTTTTTTTCTTTTTCTTTTGCATTTTTTTGGCCCGGGCTGGGTTTGAACCCCCCACATCTGGCATATAGGGCTGGCGTCCTACTCCTTTGCACCACATGCACCACCTGGTGACATGATTTTTAAATGATTTCCCTTGTTACTTATCCTACCACAAGTGAACAAATTTTTTGTTTGTTTGTTTGTTTTTGATTTTTTTATAATATTTTATTTTATTTTTTTGAATCATAGCTGTGTACATTAGTTCAACCATGGGGTACAGTGTGGGGGCTTCACATGCAATCTGAGATATTTTATCAACCTGATTGACATACCATTCATGATCAAGGCTTAATAACTAGAATA
>CAUYON010143839.1:0-34053 GCA_963573935.1 Arctocebus calabarensis
ATGCAATTTTGTTGAAGATAATTTCCTTTGGCTTGTGTAAGTTGTTAAAACAATGCAGTTAGTAAAAATCAAAAGACATCAAGTTCATCTTAAAATGAAAATAATGTGATTTTTCTATATTAAAAGACATTATGGACTTATTAAAAAAAAGAAATATTTTCGTTAAACTGGTTAACATAGCTTTCATGGCATTTTCTTAGTTATTGTATTAAGACATCTATATTCTACATTTAGTAAATTTCACATGTACCCTTGTAAGATGCACTGTAGGTGTGGTCCAACTGATCACCCTCCCTCCACCCATCCTTCCTCCTCCCCTCCCTCTCCTCTTTCCCCATATTCTTGGGCTATAATTGGGTTATAGCTTTCATATGAAAGCTATAAATTGGTTTCATAGTAGGGCTGAGTAAATTTGATACTTTTTCTTCCATTCTTGAGATACTTTGCTAAGAAGACTGTGTTCCAGTAAACATGAAAGAGGTAAAGTCTCCATCTTTCTTTAAGGCTGCATAATATTCCATGGTGTACATATACCACAATTTATTAATCCATTCGTCGATCAATGGGCACTTGGGCTTCTTCCATGACTTAGCAATTATGAATTGAACTGCAATAAACATTCTGGTACAAATATCTTTGTTATAACGTGATTTTTGGTCTTCTGGCTATATACCTAGTAGAGGAATTGTAGGATCGAATGGCAGGTCTATTTTTAGATCCCTAAAAAGATGTTTGGAAAGATCCAAACATCTTTCCAAAAAGAATGTATTAGTTCACATTCCCACCAGCAATGTAGAAGTGTTCCTTTTTTTCCACATCCATGCCAGCATCTCTGGTTTGGGGATTTTGTGATGTGGGCTAATCTTACTGGAATTATATGGTATCTCAAAGTAGTTTTGATTTGCATTTCTCTGATGATTAAGGATGGTGAGCATTTTTTCATGTGTCTGTAGGCCATGGGTCTATCTTCTTTAGAGAAGTTTCTCTTCATGTCCCTTACCCACCCTGAGATGGGATCACTTATTCTTGTCTTGCTAATATGTTTGAGTTCTCTGTGGATGCTGGTTATTAAACCTTTGTCAGAGACATAAACTGCAAATAACTTCTCCCATTCTAAGGGCTGTCTGCTTGCTTTACTTACTGTGTTTTTGGCTGTGCAGAAGCTTTTTAGTTTGATCTAGTCCCAGTAATGTATTTTTAGTGTTGCTTCAGTTGCCCAGTGGGTCCTTCTCATAAAATATTCACCCAGGCCTATTTGTTCAAGAGTTTTCCCTTCACTTTCTTCTAGTATTTTTATAGTTTCATGTCTTAGGTTTAAATCTTTAATCTGGTGAGAGTCTATCTTAGTTAATGGTGAAAGGTGTGGGTCCAGTTTCAGTCTTCTACAGGTCACCAAACAGTTCCCTTTGTTAAATAGGGAATCTTTTCCCCATTGAAAGTTTTTCATTGGCTTGTCAAAGATCAAATGACAGTAAGTAGCTGGGTTCATCTCTTGGTTCTCTAGTGGGTTCCATACATCTACCTCTCTGTTTTTGTGCCAGTACCATGCTGTTTTGATCACTATTGATTTACAGTATAGTCTGAGGTCTGGTAGCGTAATTCCTCCTGCTTTGTTTTTATTTCTTAGTAATATCTTGGCTATTCAAGTTTTTTTCTGATTCCATATAAAATGAAGTATTATTTTTTCAAGATCTTTAAAGTATGACAGTGGCAAGCTCACATTTTTAACAAGCCTCTGTACTTCATTGAGGAATTGAACCTTCATTCTGAGACTTCCGGTGTATGCATGTTAAAATAAAGTTGTATCTTTTCCTGAGTAATCAATCTGTCTCATGTCAGTGATTTTTCAGTAAACCTTAGGTGGGTATGGGCCTTTGCTCCCAAAAGTTTCTCGTGTTCATCATGTAGTAGGTGTGGCCCTGGGCAGGCTCACACCCAGGTGTACTTGGGCTGGCATGTAGATGCTGATAAGATGCCAAGCATTGTAGGCATCGATTATTCTAAATTACAACAGGATTAAGAATTAAGATGTTGACAAATGTTATCAAAAATTTTTCTCTTTTAAAGTTAGGATATTCACATCCAAAATTATAAAAGCTTCCAGCACATAAAACCGTACAAATAATTATTCTGGTTTATCATGCTACAGCACTGATCTTCTCCTCTTAATTGGCTTCATTTGGTCCTGGCCCAGTTGTGTTGTCATTGATTTCATTTCCCCCAACTCATGCCATATATTTCAACACACTGTTTTGTCTCATACATGTTGTCTCATAGTCTGGCTGTATTTCTCCTAAGAGGAAATATCCATCATGTTACTCAAAAAGTCAGGGAAATTTCACTCTCCTTATGAGAACCTACTAGAATAAGGCCCCTCAGGCATTAGCTTACTGTAGAGGAAATTAAGGTAGTCTTTCCAAATTGCAGATAACAGCTCTGTGGGTGAGAATTTCAGGAAAATGAAGAATCACAATCTTAAGGCTGGAGGCCAGAAGGGGCTCTTTGTTCTTAGCCATTGAGATCGAAAAAACTCTACTCACCTTCATCAAAGAAGGTCTTCTGAGGGTGCCACAAGTCAGGATGAAATAGTGGAAAAAGTATGGGGCCATAAATTAGAGACACTATTCTCCTCTCCATGTTTTCTCCAACAAATTGTGCAGCCTTCCTGGACTTTAGACTTTATATCTCTAAAATGAGGAGTTGAACCCCCAGTTACAAATGATGGACTGAGTATCTACTCTTGTGTGTCTCTGATCTTTCCTAAATCCCATGAAAGTAAATGCAAAGGAATTTTTTTACTAAATAAATAAATAAATAAATAAAAGCAGGAAAGGAAAAAATGGCAATAAAATTTGGAAGCTAAAAATCAGATGAACTTAGCTGTCCAAGAAGGCTAAATTCCAAAAATCAGTGAAAAAAAGCTAAGAAGTGGCCATGTTTGCACTGCTGAGCCACCCCCCCCCCCACTTCTTACCCCTAGGCCCAGAAATTGGTAGGGCTTAGAGTCTTTTGAGGTGAGGATAAAGATGAGGCTGAGTGCAGGGAATGAAAAGAAAGTCTGCTAAAAAAATTTGACTGCAGTCTTCTCTCATCTTTACTGAGCTGGATGCTTGCTACAGCCTACCCAGGAAGGAATTAGCAGGCCATTCTTTGAAGAAGATTAAAGAAAGGAACTCCAGATTTGGGGCATAAAACACAATTGATGGAAGAGGGTACCAATGGGAAATAGGAGAATGACATGAAAACTTATAACCTAGGTGTTGAGAACCTAAAAGTTAATCTGACCAGCACAAGAGAAAAGAACTGAAGATAGATTTGTTCCAAAGGATCAATACACATGGCCAGATACCCCAGAGCCATGCCATCATACGTAAGCCTTCCTCTCATGCCCAGAGCACCAGGACAGCCTGGCAGGGCTCCATTCTAAAATAGGAATGAAGAGTCAGGAGTCGTCAGGCATTTGAGGTGAGTGTCTAATAGAATACAGAGAGACACCAAAGAAAATAGAAGAAATAGGAACTAATTCTTACTGAGCATGTGCTGTGGGCTAGGCACCATTCTAAGTACTTTATATGTATTTACTCATCTATTTTGTTTCATTGTTTGAGACAAGATCCTGCTCTGTTGTCCAGGCAGGAGTGCAGAGCTGCCATCATATGTATTGTGCATAGCAACCTCAAACTCCTGGGCTCAATCCTCCTGTGTCAGCTTCCCAAGTAGCTGAGACTATAGGTAGGTTGCCACTTATACTCAGCTATTTTTTTTTTTTTTTGCAGTTTTTGCCTGCAGCTGGGTTTGATCCCACCACCTCTGGCATAAGGGGCCGGCGCCCTAGTCTTTGAGCTACAGGCACTGCCCCCCAGCAATTATTTTATAATAATTTTTGTAGAGATGGGGGTCTCATTATGTTACTCAGGCTGGTCTTGAACCTTGGCCTCAAGTGATCCTCCCGCCTCAACATCCCCAAATGCTAGGATTATAGACATGAGCTACCATGCCCAGTCATCTATTTCTTCATTTAATCCTCACAATTACCATTTAAGTTAATACTATTATTAGTATATACCCATGGAAAAGATGAAGAAACTGAGGCATAGAGGTATTAAGTAACTTACTCAAAAATGTACATTGGTACACTGATAAGCTATTATTCTATCCAAGCAATCAGGCTTTAGTTTTGTTTTTAACCCCTCAGTCTAAAAAATGTTAATAAATAAAACATACTTGCTAATAATAGAGACAGTTCAGGACTCAAAAAAGGACTCAAAAAAGTGGTAATAATAAGATAAGAGAAAAAAATTGCATCTAAGAAACAAGAAAAGAATGGTATAAAAATGGAATATTCAGAGAATAGAGCCTTGGCAATTAAAAAGATGGAAACAGATGTAAAAACATCAATGGAACGAAGTCTTAGAGAAAGTGGAACAAGTTATTGCTAGAATTTCTTTCTGAAGTAGGTCCTTGGTCTAAGAGATTCAAAGAATGAACCAGGACCACATGGATCAGTGATAGGATAGGTTTTGTTAGAATAAAAATAGTAGAGAAGGAAGGAAAGGCACCAGAGCCTCTGGCACAGTGGGGAAGAACCAAGTGGGAAGTCCCAGTGTGAGCCTGTCTTCTTCTTCTTCTTCTTCTCCCTCTCTCTCTCTCTCTCTTTTTTTTTTTTTTATTAAATCACGGTTGTGTACATAAATGCAATCATGGGGTACAATGTGCTGGTTTTATATACAATTTGAAATACTTTCACTGAACTGGTTGAGTGCAATAGCTTTCATAGCTTTCATGGCATTTTCTTTGTTATTGTGTGCAGACATTTATATTCTACACCTGTACCCTTCTAAGATGCACCATAAGTGTGGACCCACCAATTAGTCTCCCTCCGCCCACCCTCTCCCCTCCTCTCCCCTCCCTTATCCCTTTCCCCCTGTTCTTATGCTGTAATTGAGTTATAGCTTTCATATGAAAGCTATAAATTAGAGTCATAGTAGGGCTGAGTACATTGGATACTTTTTCTTCCATTCTTGGGATATTTTGCTAAGAAGAATATGTTCTAGCTCCATCCATGTAAACATGAAAGAGGTAAAGTCTCCATCTTTCTTTAAGGCTGCATAGTATTCTATGATGTACATGTACCACAATTTATTAATCCATTCATGGGTTGATAGGCACTTGGCCTTTTTCCATGACTTAGCACTTATGAATTGGGCTGCAATAAACATTCTGTCTGATACAGATATCTTTGTTATAATGTGATTTTTGGTGAGTCTTTCTTCTAGGAGCTTTATACTGTTTGGAGAATTACACTAGTATTTGACAGACTTCAATGTTTCAATGTTGTGACTGAATGAGCGTATTAACAAATGAATGCAGTTCCTTCAGCTGGTATGTGTGTGTGTACTAGCTGGTACACTAGTATTTGACAGACTTCAATGTTTCAATGTTGTGACTGAATGAGCATATTAACAAATGAATGCAGTTCCTTCAGCTGGTATGTAGCAGCAGGAGGTATACTCCAGAAGGGGCCTAGCTTGGGAGGAACAACTGCTCCTCTCCTGTCTTACCTGTATTCAAAGAGTGCAGTTTGGAGAGAAAAAAAATCTGTTTGCTTAGGCCTAGAAAATGGGAGTCTTTTTTCAGCCATTAATGGGGGGATAGCCTGTATCAAAGTCATAGATTCATAGGTGATCTCCTAGCTTCCAAACTTTGCCTACTTCTCTGCACCCCACCTCATCCCAATAATTTTCATGCCAATAGGCCAAGCGTTTAATTTTAAACCCTAATTTAGAGTCAAGTCAAAACTGTCCAGCAAACTCCCCTCACATTTAAGAGGAAATTTGCACTCTACCCTATGCCTCTGAGTGTGTGGGTTGTCTGCTGTGTGGCCTGCTGTTCAATATCGACCCAAGTAAGTTCCTCCTTACTCGCTCCAGCCATACTGGCTTCCTTCTGTTCCTAATTATCCTCTGACTTCTTCTGCCTCAGGGAAGGAGAAGTTCCTTTGCCTAGAAAGTTCTTTCCCCCTATCTCTCAGCATTGGCTTCTTCATCTCAGCATCCAAGAAGCTCAGCCATCCCTGACCTCTCAGTCCAAGCCACCTCCAATTCCTTCCCACCTTGCTCCTTCGGTTGTCACTTTGTGACCCTTCACTCAGCTGTCCTTTCCCCCAATACTTATCACTATCAGAAACTATATTTTATGCATGTGCTGTTCTTTATCATTGGTTTGTTCAAATGATTGATCTAGACTAAGCTCCATGAGGGCCAGAGCTTTGTCTTGTTCCTTGCTGAATTCCCCACACCTATATGGTACTGGTGCACAGCATTAAATAGATATTTGTTAAATAAATAATGAATGAATAATGTCATGTGGTGAAAGCAATGATACCAACTGTACTGATTGTTTTTATAGAATTTCAGAATTTCCAATTTATAAAATAATAAAGTATGCACAAAGCAAAAGAAATTGATTTCATTTTTGTTTGGGTTATAAGCCCTGGAGGGGGAACTGCAAGCATATTATCTTGGCTAACAGTATGCTTTGACATTTGAGTCTCAGAGATATCTCCCTCTCTTCTGGCCTCAAGCACAGAAGGGGAGCAACAGAGCACAGCACTTCTATTAAGTATGTAAACAAGCCAGCAGGGATGCCTCTGCTTGTTATCTTCCTGAAAACAGTGCTTCCCCTGGGACACCTCAAAGGGAGAAAGACTCTCAGTTATAAGTGAGCTAAATTCTGCAGGAACGTGATTCTTGACTGATGGCTCAGAGAAAATTCTTTGGAGGAAGATCCAGCAAAGCTGATCTGCCTTTTATAGCTCTGCAGATTTCTCTCAGCTCTAAATCAGGACATGAGAAAGGGTGGGTTTTCTTTAAACCAGGAAGAACTTTCTGAAAAGACCATTTAGAATGTGAATGCCATTATGAGAGGGCATGTAAAGAGAAAACTGAGGACAAATCCAAGGGTAATTGATTATTATTTAAGGTAATGAATACAACATTTTACCTTAAATAATAACCTTATTTCCCCAAAATGCCTTGTCTTCCAAGGAAGATTTTGGTAGGTGTCTTCAGCATGACAGTGCAGGCTTGACAACTGGAGCCTATGTGTGTGTGGATACATGCGTATGTACATGTATGTACATGTCGTATGTGTATACAAGTGTATAACACCCACTCATTGATTCACTGATCATTGTTCACAAGAAGAAAGACGCCATTGCCTGACTACCTGGCTGCTGATTCTTTTTCTTTTTTTTTTTAGAGATAGAATCTCACTTTGTTGCTCTTGGTAGGTAGAACGCCGTGGCGTCATAGCTCATAGCAACCTCTACCTCTTGGACTTAGGTAATTCTCTTGCCTCAGGCTCCCAAGTAGCTGGGACTTACAGGCACCCGCCACAAAGCCCAGCTATTTTGTTGTTGTTGTTGCAGTTTGGCCGGGGCCAGGTTCGAACTCCCCACTCTCGGTATATGGTGCCAGTGCTCTACTTGCTGAGCCACAGGCACCACCTTGACTGCTGATTCTTCAGGCCAAGATTAATTTGGTTTTTTATCAATATAATGTGGTTGGCTGTAGCTTTGCTGAGACTGTGTCCTTGCAGCCAGAAGATATCCCTTTCCCCCAGCAAATGCAGATTATGAACAAACTCTGAAAACAGGTGTTTATTTTTAGTAGATGTTTGGGTATACAGTATTTCTGTTCAAGTTTTTGCTCACTGATGATCACATGGTCAAGATCATATATTGGGCCAAGTACTTCTCATTGCATTTTGGATGAAGGGAGGAATCAGGCTTCCTGGACATGAGTCTACCTGAGGTGGGTTATTGGTGTCTCACCCATTTAAGTCCAAAAATACTCAAATTTTGAGAAAGGCTAGTAAGCTATTATGAGTATAGGATGAGGCAATTTTATCAAAGGAAATGCATATATATTCTCGTCCTAGTCTGAGGAGGGGAAATTTTTTTTTCCTCCCCTATTCTGGGAGACTTTGGGGAGAGGTAGTTTCCATGTAGGCAGCTGGAGCCCCCTTGTGGAAGGGCATAGCCCATAGACTCCAATAATAGTTGACACCGCCTTTGAAAGTGAGTTGCCTGCCTGCTGATGTGATGAGCAGGGGCCAATGAGAAATTTGTTAATCCTAGAATTTCTTTGGGAAACCCCATAATACTTGAAAAGGGGATCATGCACCAGGATTTCCTGCTATGTATGTACAGCTGGCACTTAAGCAATGTAATATCATTTCACTCTAACTATTGGCGTTGGGTGAGGTGGGAGGATGTCAGTTTGGTAATTCCAATTGGATCTTCCTGGGGGATGGCCCTAGCACTCTCTGACAGGGTCTGGTCTGTCCTCCATAGATCTTTCGAGTGAACCTGGACCTGGGTCCAGACTTGCCCTCTCTCCTCTGAAGTTAGAGTGGAGGTGAGGATAACATAAATCATGCCAGGTCAGATCATATGATTGGGCTAGATATCTAAATTCTTGAGAATATTTTGTGGGATCTGTGGAGAACAATTCTAGTTTCTGACTTATATAGAAAAGGTCTGAGAGAGAAAAGAAGACATGAACTCGAATGATATCTTTGGTTCCCACAACCTCTCGGAGGGGTTATAGAGGTTGTCGTGCAGAAGTGGAAGGTCCAAAGGTGTGGCCATCTAGTATGAGGTGGGGAAATTGGGTACACCATGTTTCCTTTCCCCCCTGGGTCTTTCATCTTTCCTTTCCCACCACCCAGGGACATCATCTTTTCTTTCACGACCACATGGGATAGAAGGAAACTGGGGGCAGTGGAAAGAGGAGGTTTGGGGGAGCTGTGAATGGGCAGAGGGGAAGGATTGTCTGCTGGGTCAAAGGAAGACAATAGGGATTCGGGGGGGGGGGTCGGGGAGGGCTGGTTTGGCCTGTGCAAGGAAAACTTGCAAAGGTTCACAAGATGAACATAAAGAAGGAATGTTTTGGAGGAGGAGGAAGGCCTGGATGTAGGGGATTTCTGATCATTTGCCCAATCTCTGACAGTAATTGTCAAGATAGTGAGGATCGAAAGGTCAAAGGTGCCAATTTTAGGCCATTATGAGCCATTGTCTAGTTTGTACATAGGCCAAGCAGTATTACAGAAAAAGATGAGACATTTAGGTTTAAGGTCAGGATAAAGGTGTAGATGCTTGAGGTTAGTTAGGTTAGTTGAGAGGCGGCTTAATGGTAAAGAAGGGGGAATGGTGACTGAGTGGTCCCTATATCCAAAACTGAAGGTAGTAAATAAAGGAGGTTAAAGTGAGGATGAAAAAAGAAATTATAAGGGGAAAGAGGAAGGAAATGGCCAGGGCTGGGGTTGGGGAGATTACCAGGCCTCTCTGTCGGACCTTTAGCTGGCAAAAAGTGGTCCAGGCTCATAGGAGGGCATCTCCTTGCAGGAGGCACTGAACGGAGGAGTTTGACTCACGGGGGGTTAGTCCATGACTGGCTCTGGATTTAAAAGGCACAGACTTACTGGAGTTTTTTGGCCCAGAGTGGAGAAAGGGAAGCGAAGTTAAAATGGCTGAGAAGGGTTATATATAAATGCTTAAGAGGCCTAGAAATAGAAGAGGGAGAGAGAAGTTGGAGTGGAGAAAGGGAAGAAAAATTAAAAAAGGCTCAGAAAGGAATTCTAGACAAATGCTCACCTCACTATTAAATGGATGAATTCTTGGTGGGGGTTTGAGAGGGTCCCCCCCTTTCCCTTTGTCTTATCAGAAAAAGAATCCATCTAGTTTGGCGTGGGTTTGATGGGGTGTATCTTGGCCCCTAAGGAGGCTTCTCCCCTCCCAGGTTCTTGGCATCAAAATGAGAGGTTAAGGACTAAAAATGAGAGATTATTCCCAGATGTGAATGAAAAGAATCGGAGTCCAAGTTCTGTATGGGCAATGTGGCCTTCATTCACTTGGGCAGGAGTGGGCTGAGTCCAAAATAGAAGTAAGCACGTGGGTTAAGGTGGATGGGAATTTAAGAGTTCGAACGGGCTGGGATTGGTGCATTCCTTCCTTCCTAGGTGGGACGTTCTTACACTCATTCCTTCTTGGACAGGAGGTTCTTTCCTGGATGGGATGGTTATATTTGGGCAGGGCCCTACATTTGGCCCTATCAGTATCTGCCCATGATGATATTTCAGCATGGATACACTGACTGGCTCCTGAGAACATTTTATCTGAAGACCTAACCTTTTCCCAGCTAAGAGTTCTTTTAAATGTCTGAACATATACCGGGAATGAAGTATAGTTTCTCAAACTGCTATTTTGAGAGTCTTTGCTCATTTTTTTCTTGGTGAATTCCAAAGATAATGACACTAAAATTCAAATGCCTGTTCTAATTCCAGGACTCTATAATATAGTTTCTGTTTATAGCCAGACAAAAATGATCTTTTTCTCCCATATTTTACAGTACAGTTAAAACACAAAATGTTCTCATTAGGTTATTTGCTACTTATTTATGCTCAAACTGTTCTTCCTTAAAATTCATGGAAGGCTTTTGTTGTCCAGTTTCTAAATAAAAAGTTCAGAGAGCTATGACAATACATTTTAATGCTTCCTACTGAGAACTGTTCTAACCATGGGTTTCTACAACAACCATATATTAATTTTAGCTTTCTGGTATAACCATTTCAGACTTCTCAGTTTTGAAACAGAGTCACAGGTAGCTTCTCTCCTTGTCACAGTCTCAGGGGTTCTTTCTGAAAGTTGGTGTGTGGAAGCTGACAGCTCCATTTGACCTATCTCTCCTACTTCTTGCCTTTTAGCTTAAGGTAAAATGGCAAAACCCTAGAAATTTTGCATACTTAGATTGAATTCTCATTAAGAGAATTGTTTTCAGAAATATTAA
Source organism: Arctocebus calabarensis (assembly GCA_963573935.1). Taxonomy (NCBI): domain Eukaryota; kingdom Metazoa; phylum Chordata; class Mammalia; order Primates; family Lorisidae; genus Arctocebus; species Arctocebus calabarensis. The sequence goes on from CAUYON010143839.1 coordinate 10,851, forward strand.
CTCCAGACAGTCATTTTTCCAGCTCTCTCTTGCTTTCTTCCTAGCCAGTGAAAAACAAAATAGTAAATCTGGCAATTGCCCCCATTTCTGTTATGTCATTATCCATGAAGGTGGGAAGAAAATTTTAATCTATAAGGGAATCTTAGTTTTTCCCTCTAATAATACATCTACCTCCCACACCCAATCTTTGCTTCCTTCACAGTAGGGGATAGTTGTATAATTTTTCAGAATTTTATCTACTCTCTTGCTTCATGGTACAATTTTTAACTAGCAATAATCACACCTCAGATAAACCTCATTGGCTATGATATTGCCCTGTGCAAAGCTGCATGGTACAATTTTGGAAGGGTTGAGTTGAAACCATTTTTCATAATGTGGATGAGATTGTGTTCCTTTCTTAGTTTGAAAACAACTTGTGTTAATATTTATCACATTGCTATCTGCAGAAGTTTGGATACTTGTTCTCCTAAACTTTCTGTTGAAGTTTGATCCACACTGTTGAAGGGTGGGCCTAATGGAAGGTGTTTGTGTCATGGGGGCAGATCTCTCATGAACAGCTTGGTGTTGTCTTTGCAGTAATGAACGATTTCTTACTTTGTTAGTTCCACAAGAGCTAGCTTCTCTCTTGCTTCTTCTCTCACTATGAGATCTCTGCACATGTCAGCTCTCTGCTGCTTTACACCATGAGTGGAAGCAGCCTGAGACTTTCATCAGATGCCCAGTCTTCCAGCTAGCAGAATCCTGAGCTAAATAAACCCTTTTTCTTTATAAATTACCCAGCCCCGAGTATTCCTTTATAGCAAAATTAAACACACTAAAACAATATCTCTATTTTTCTTTCTGCATAATTCACTGTTGCTTATTTTATTAGGTTTAATTACATGTCTTCTTCCCCATATTTCCCTAGTTCACTGTGTGTGTTTGTGTAGAAAAATTCTAGAAAGATTAATATGTCAGAAGGATTAGTGGCCAGAAGGAATGGAACCAGAGAGAAAAATTAGGAGACAGGGAAAATATAGAGGAAGAGATGGGTAGAGTGAAAGTTTTTAACTGTTACTGAAGATAAAGATAGATGAGTAGGAAGGGATAATAATGATCTTTTAAGGTGGGGTGATTGGCAATTCAGGGGCAGGAAAATGATTTAGGTGGCAAATAAAAAGTCTATGTTAGTTTTTAGGTGCTAATAAAATATTTAGGTATAGCCAACAAGTAGGTATAAATATTGATGAGGAATTTAAGAAAAATGTAGAAGATTTGTCCACCCTTCACTTTGAGCTATTACAAAGATCACATTGACAAATTAGACTCATGAAATTAGAGCTCTTACTCAGCATCAAACTCTACTAATAATCTCAAGTGTTAAGAAATCAAGAAGTTGGATAAACCAGGGATTATCTGGGATAATTCAGTGGCTCCCCGGGTCCTCCCCTCTTTGCCCTCAAATAAAAGATGAGGTCTCTAAATGCAGTTTTAAGGCACCTTACTATATGGAGAATATTTATGTTAGGAAACATTTAAGTTACTTAACACAGATCATTACAGGGATTTTGTGACTTTTTAAAAAAAAGGTTATGACTCACAAGTCTACAGATACTAGTTTTATTTAACATAAGTCATCCTGAGTAGAGATATTCTGCTAAGAACATCTACTTTCATACCTTGAGAAAATCTCTCTGGTGAAAGGGATAAAAACTGACCATACTAGCTACCTTAACATATTCCTTCTTTCATATAAACTGAGTAACTGAAATATTTGGGATGGATGAGAAGTTGAGAGGACAGAACCAATAGAGAAAATTATAGTAGCCATTTGAGAAATAGAAGGAATAGAATCCAAAAGAGAAAAATAAACAGTCTACCCCATAAGAAAAAATATCACAGAAGACAGGAGGAAGTAAGTACAACAAATGCTTGGACTCTTAAATATAACATAAAGAAAATATTGAAATCATGGACTATCAGGAATGTTTACATGTACATATGAAATATGTGTGTAATGAAATAAAAAGGGATATTTCAGCTCTAAAGAAATTCTACATGTCCAATCAAAAGTAAATGCTGCTCAAAGGAAAACTCAGTCCTTCAATCACTTAAGATACAAGAGAAAGTAAAAATAAGTGTATATTTAACTCAAGAAGATATGACATGACCAATAAAATTAATGAAAGCAGAAATAAAATGATTCATGTAAGAATAGAAAGTAACCCGTAAGAGAGTAAAGTAATTAACTTGGTAAGTAAATCTGCATTGCTACTTTTACAGGCTGCTTCTTTGCGCTTCTCAACAACCAAAATATTCTCTCCTCTTAAGAACAGTCATTCGGGGACACAAGCTGGAATTGTGGCACTCACCTTTGTAACCTCAGAGTCTAGGACAAGATAGGTATTAAGTAAATGTGTGAAAGAGTCCTGGAACTCCACGTTATACGGAAAAATTCTCCCTGGATTTCTGAGATGAATCTTTGCCCTCCAGATCCTAATTGGGACCACCAAGAAGGCTTAGAAAGAGAGAGTCGGTGAACCACAATTCCTATGGAAGCATGTTTACAAGAAAAGTGCCCAAGGAAAAGCTATTGATTTAACTCCATTTAAATATGGTGGGCCTCTTCCAACCTGCCATCTCTATTACTACCAATGCTCACTCCACTATGCTTGTTTAAGCCTCCCCATGGGGCAGGTGTTCTGAACCAGTTCAAGGAGCTATGAACTTGGATGGAGAGAAAAATTGTTATTCTTATTAATTGTACCTGAACATTAGTATATTCTGCCTTTATAGAGCAAGCAACAAACCACACTGTTATTAGCTGTCCCCGAGACTGCTGCCAAGAGAAATGATAGCTATTTTACATTTCTTTGCACTTTGAGGAGAGATCTCCAGGTATCATTGACATTCATTGCTACATTAAAATTATGATGGAAATAACTATATGTAGCCCTGATGCTAAATCTTATTATGTAACACAAATAAAGATAAAGATTTAATAAGAAGAAATATAAATATGTATACATATAATCATATCACAAACTTAAAATAATTTGATAATTGCATTTTAATGTAATTGATTTCTTTTGTATTCCTCTGCATTTGTTGAATAAATTTGATACATTATTTTGAGAAGAGCCCATAACTTCACCAGATGCCAAAAAGCTCCGAAGGTATTCAGAGGTTAAGGACCTCTGTATTCGGTTCAGCACTCACAGAAGGAAAAATAAAGATGGGAGTTATGTTATTCTCAGGGGTTTTTTGTTTGTTTGTTTGTTTTTTTGAGACAGAGTCTCACTATGTCACTCTGGGTAGAGTGCTGTGGCATCACAGCTCACAGCAACCTCCAACTCTTAGGCTTAAGTGATTCTCTTGCCTCAGCCTCCCAAGTAGCTGGGATTATAGGCACCCGCCACAGCACCTGGCTATTTTTTGTTGTCATTGTTGTTTGGCAGGCATGGGCTGGATTTGAACCCACCAGCTCCTGTGTATATGGCTGATACCCTTAGCTGTTGAGCTACAGATGCTGAGCTGTTATTCTCAGTTTTTAAGAAAATCTGGTTAATATAGGAGATGGTTATCACTTAATGATTGGACGTAAGGAGAAAGATATTTATATGGTTTACAAGAAAGCCAAGGAAAATTCTAGAAACAAAATTTAAAGGCTGCAGCACATCGTTTTTCTGCTTGTGTGACCTTGAGCAACTTGTGTGAATTGAGTCTCCTCATCTGTAAAATGGAGGGACACTTGGCCCTTACTCTTCATGAGGACTGAGTGAGCAACTCCTGTAACATGCTCAGTGTAACCTGACACACAGTCTTTGTCTTCAGGATTGAAGTCAGCCAAACTTACTTTCAACAATCTCCCCCTTTGCTCCTTTCTTTTATTTTTTCTCTAATTTTGAGATGCTCCTTCCCTCCATACACAGACATGCTTTACTAGGCCTGTTTCTTTCTTTCCTTGTCCCCACTTGCCCATCAAAACTCACTCTCAATAAGGCTCTGACATTCCTTAGTTGTGTCTCTGTAAGTTTTCCAGTTTTCGGATCCCTCTCTCAGGGATGACAATCCCATCACTACATGAGAATTAAAAAGCAATTTTAGTCTCCAGGAGCAGAAAAACATTTCTCTTCCTAGGTGGACTGCTTGTCTTTTTGCTTCTGTGTGCCCCACTCGCCCAGTTCAAGTTCCATCTCATCCAGAAAGCGTTCCCCACTTCATCCTCTCTGACAGAGGTGAGAGGTAGCCCTCTCATGCCACTGAGCTCTGAGCACACAGGACCTGCCCACCAGTCTGAACATTTGGCCAAGTGCATCTTCTTTCTCTCTCTCCTATGCTTTCCTAGGGCAGGGCAGCTGTTCTCATGAGATAGCGCCTAGTATCTTTCCTTTTAGGTAAGGTAAAGAAAGAGGATCTGTCAACATTTTTTAACAGTTCCTCCCTAAAACCTCCTGGCCTCCATGTCTGTTCTGTAAGTTTCCAGGGGTAGAATGAGCTAAACTTGGCTTGAAAAGGAACCAGGAATGGCTCTGCTAAACTTATTAAAGTCTCCAGGGAAGGCCAGACTGAGGTTGAACAGTCAGTCACCTCAGGATTCTTGGAAAGGATCCTCCCCTTTCTAAGATTTTGATGCTCCCTGCACCCAGGAATGCCGTGGGAGAAGAGCCCTTGATGGGTTTAACTCTGGCTTACCTAGTGACCAGCTGTGTGACCTTGAACTTACCTCTTCCTCATTCTGGACTTCACTTTCATCAATTGTGAAATCACTGGCTTGAATTTGATATTCTCACTTACACCCTAGAGCAAGAACTGGACTCCATTTTTGTGGATACATTCCAAAATTTATCATACTTTTTAAGAAACAGGACTCATATTTATAATTTTCTGGTCATCTCACAAATCCTTTGGCATTCTTTTCCATAACAAGCATGAAACTTGTTTCATGCTTCAGGGCTTGCTGTGGTGATCACCACATTGCCTTGTTTTAATGACTTTGATTGAAGAAATTATTTTTAAAATGTGCACTCAGTGCGCAGCATCTCCAAAAGTCTTCCTATAAATCTGCCCTTATAGTTCAGTTACAGAAATAGTTTGCCTTTACAAAATCATGTCTTTGTCCTCTGTATAAATCAAGGTGCACATCTCTTTGCGTATTAAAAGAATTTAGAGAACAAAAAAGAGACACATAAGCAAACTCAGGTGTCACCAGTTGGGCTTACTACCAGTTTTTGGAAAAACCATCAGCTGGGCAGGCAGTTCAATGAATCTGAACATGACGTGATATACTGTGGGTTTGTCTCTTGCTCACCTTACATGTGTGGATATTAAGCCTATTCAAAAGTGTAGCCTTAGCTAATGTAATAGGCATAAATGAACAGGTTCTCAGATTTCGAGTACTGGCATGCAGATGCTTGAAAGTATTAATGGTTTTACCAGAGGAAACTTATAGGAAGAGGATATATAAATCAGTTAAATTTAATTAGGATGAGAAGTTTATAGGCAGGAAGAGCATGAGTTAGCACTGTTCTCACAATTCATATGACCATGGAATCTTCTCAGTGTTCCAAGAACCATTACACTGTAACTCGGAAAAATATGGGGGAGAGGTGGAAACTACAGGAGCACCATGCTCAATGATTTTTGTTTGTACACATATATTTTTATTTCACTTGATAACAACATAACACTTTAATTTACTATAAAATCACAAGAGATACTAATACCTAGAAATATTATTACACAGTTGGATGAAAAATTGATACATTTCAGGCTAAAATTCTGAAAGGGGTTTGCTTGCAGCCTACAAAAAGCTCCTGTTAAACACTTGCTTAGCATTCCTAATGGAAATAACAAACATCATGACAACAACTTTTGTCATTTTACTATTTTTTTATCTAAAATTTAATTTTCTAGATTACAGAATGCAATGTTTGATTATATTAAAAATTAAGAATTATCTTCCAATGCATGTTTGCTTAGACTAATATTTTCATTCTATTTAGCAGTTCAGCATAGTTAGCATTCTGACCAAACTGAAGGATAATCCTGTGGGATGATAAACGGGAAGAAATAAATAGGTTTATGAAATGTGTGCTCCACCAAAATCAAGTAACTATAAAAAGTAAACTTTGCCACCAGAAATAAAGAGTTGATTATATTTGGAGGGGAAATGCCATACAGTTGTCACTTTCATAGCCTTCAAAGTGTTCTACTCTGGAATTAAATAAGAAGAAAAGGGCAAGTCCACTCTGCAGCTCTACACACTCACGAGAATAAAAATAAATTGACAAACAATCCTCCCAGTGCCCAGGCTCATGCTGGCTGGAAACAGGCAGGGGAGGATGATCAGCACTTCATAATCACAACAGTGGTCTGATTCTGGAGTTTCCAAAAGCCTGAACTCATCTTATGACTGAAGACCTACCCACCATTTCCTTTATGCTTCCACCACCAAACCTCCTGGCCTTGTTTGTTATACCAAGATGTTATTGGAAGCACAATGTATATAGCCGTGCTCAGAAGGGGAAGGGAGCAATTTACACAACTAACAATAAGAGGGGGAGATGGTGAGGTTTCTAGATACATAAGCCAAAGTGACAGGTGTCTCCTCACCCAGTCTCTGCACACAGTCACTAGTCCATTCTTCCGAATGCTCGTCTGGTTAACGCATTTCCCCTCACATTTTGTTGGCACCTCACACTCTGTCAGTAGGTATCACAGGTATTACCTTTGTCCTCTCAAAGAGGCTTTGCTCAGAGTCACATGGATGACAAAGTCAAAAGTGGAGCTCAGAACTTCTTGTTCTAAAATATTAAATGGCAAGACTGAAAACACTAAAGAAGGCAGGTTAGAAAGTGGGGTGAGACTTCAAGAAGCCTGTGGGCTCCCTGAAGTCACTATTGGGCCCAATGCCACCCTGTGTGTGTCCTTCCTTCCTGAGTGCCCAGGGCTCTCCCCTCCCTGGTCCAACTGTCTGACTTGCATCCCTCGCCACTGGATAGCATGGTTTCAATCATGCTGAGGAGGAGAAATGTGGTAGCTTTATTTCCCAAGAGTCCATTTCAAAAAAGAAGTGAACCTTAATCTAACAGAATAGTGAGCATGATGAGATCTCTTACCCTCATATCACACCAGTGAGGGGACCTCGTCAGGCTGTCTGGGTAGGAGATGACCCTTCCTTGCTCACATTTGCGAGCTGGTAGTAATAGGAAAATGACCGGTGGCGGCCACGTGCATGAAGCCTTGTCTCTACTTTCAAGGATTCCATGCATCACAAGCATGGAGACAAGAGTCGGAAAGGGAGGACTGAAGAGGAAGCCTGACTGGTTCAAGCCAGAGTAGCATCCTTACCCTGGAGAGCCGGAGCCCCGGCCCTCAGCCCCCGGCTTCCAGAGATCCTGGGTTGACTTCCTCCACTTGCACGTCCCTCTCCCCAGGGCAAGAAGCCGAGGGCACGTGGCCACCCTGAGCTCAGACTTCCCTCTCTAAACTTGCTCCAGGTTCCCAGAACCCCGTAATCTCCTGTCCAAATGGCATCCAGGTTCTGTGTGGCTCCCCCAAGTCCGTCCTCCTGAAGATGAGCCTTCGCACATGCGAGCCCAGGCCTGTGGGGGTAGTTAGAGAGCAGTGTGCGGGAAAGAGCCGCGCAGCACTGCGCTGTGGGTCCTGGGTGTCGGTGCGCATGCGTGGCTCCTCATAGGCCGGGAGCGGGGAGGAGAAGGGGAGGGCTGCAGAAAGAGCTGGGAGGCTCTTCTGTATCTTCGCCTTTGCCTTGCGAACGTTAGGAGTGAACTCAGTCCCAAGAAGGTGGGCTACATCAGTGACTGACGAGGGCTGAGACAGTCAGAGACACCCACACAAGCACTGCAGACCCACGCCGACTCTGGTCCCCTTCTGCATGCCCCCTTATTGGCAGCTATCTATACCACGCCACCTGCTTTGGTTTAATCCTTATTTCATCTTACCAACTAAATGTCATCACCACATACAGATTTCACCAGTGCCTAGAGGTGTACATTCGGTAAAAGCTGGCCACTGGTGACAGTGTCTGGTCACGTGCAGCTCCTTGAACACAGCGTTCACAGGGCTGTCCATTTACCCCGTCCTGGGTGTCCAAGCGCACGGGTCAGCATCCCAGGGAGCTGTCTTATGTCCAGCCTGCCAAGGTCCCGGGTGGTTACTTCAGTCTGATGCAGTCCACCTCCTCCGTGGCCTGCATGGCTGTGGTTTTGAGATCCAGGTCCGCGCTGGACTTGCCCCCGTTGTACGAAGCCTTCCAGTGGAGCAGCACGAGCCTCCTGAAGTACTTGATGGAGTTGTTCTTGAAGGAGACGAAGCACACGGTGTTGATGACGCTGTTGCTCATGGCGATGCACTCCACCACGTAGAAGGCGGTGAGGTAGTGCTTCTCCTTGACGAACACGGCGGGGAAGAAGTCGCGCACGACGGTGAAGCCGTAGAAGGGCGCCCAGCACAGCACGTAGGCGCTGAGCACGCCCATGAGCACCAGCACCGTCTTCCTGCGGCAGCGCAGCCGCTTGCGCACCTGCTCCGTCTGGAAGCCGGGCACCGCCTTGAACCACAGCTCGCGGGACACCCTGGCGTAGCACAGCGTCATGGTGGCCACCGGGCCCACGAACTCCACGCCCACGATAAACAGGAAGTAGGACTTGTAGTAGAGCTGCTGGTCCACGGGCCAGATCTGGCCGCAGAAGATCTTCTCCTGGCTCTTGATGGTGACCAGGACCGTTTCGGTCGTGAAGTAGGCGGACGGGATGGCGATGAGGATGGACACGGCCCACACCAAGGCGATCAGGCCGGTGGCCGTTTGACACTTCATCCGGGGCCTCAGCGGGTGGACGATGGCCAGATACCTGGGGCAGGAACACAAGGGGAGGCAGCCACTTGTTAGGAGCGGGTGCGGTGATCACTTAAGGATTCAGCGACCGAATGGCAGGTATGGAGGGAAAGGCCGGCAGCACGTGGGCTTCTGTGGAACCCCAGCCCACCTCTGCCCTGCTCGCTGAGGCCTCAGGTATTGTTTAATCTCTCAGAGCCTCAGTGTCCTTATCTGCACAAATTTGTTTGCCATTAAAGACTAAATGTGATAATGTATGCACATCCCTGGCACAGTTTTCAACCTAACATTAACTCAAAAATCGGAACAATTATTATTAAATGGGCTAATACCGCCCATCAGTTTCTAGGCTGGCGCTCTTCCCAGCTCGGTCCTGTTCTCAGGCCGTTCATTCTAATTACCTCACTGCTTAGAGCTAAAAGGATCTGACAATTCCAAGCAGTTGTTAGGAGAATCTGACCTTTCCCAGGGGAGCAGTGGGCAAAGTTTTTCTTCATTCCACATTTAAAATCATATGTTACGTCTGTGCAGCACAGATGGGGGCAAGGCCTATGGCCATTTAAGTCGTTTCCCAGGTAGAGAGATGGCAGCTAGCGAGAGATGAGTGACTGTCTCAAGGTTGAATGTCACAGGACCCTGGACAGAAAATATTTAACCTTACTTCACAGAGTTAATGTGAAAATCAATTGAGAATATACATGAATGTATTTTCTTTTTTAACCACAAAGCACTAGACAGTAAAAGACATTGCTTTTGCTCTTTCCAGAAAAAAAGAAGAAAAAACCCACACTGCTGTTACCACAGTGGTCCAAGAGTGAAGAGAGAGCACTTTCTGGGAGATGTGAGTCATTTGGGTGGTATGAGAGCTGATAGCATCCTTCCCAAAGAGAGTGCACATTCTTATGCAGAGAGCTCTGGTTTCCTGGAAGACATTCTGGGGCTGGCAGGGGGTGGAAGATGGAAAAGGAGAAAAATGGGGAATGACAGGGGAGACCACAGTGGAAACACACACAGTCTCGTGTCCCAGGTAGAGCTGAGAGCAAATGCCACGGGTGCCTGAAGGAAGGCCCAACCAATTCTGTTTCCTTTGAAACCAATCCCTGTGAGGTCATCTTTCTTGGGGTTATAATTTGAACAGAAGTTCATCTTTTGTTTCTCGGCAGTAATTCTGTTATTTCTGTCCCCCCTCCCGCCCCTTCCCTGTAGGCAGCCAAACACTTTTGGAGAGTTCACTAGAGTAAGACACCACTCTCTTCTAGCTCCCAGGAGATGTCAGTAGTTGGATAGGCCGTGTCCACCCTGTGGACACTTGACTCTAGCCAGTCTCCCATGCGCCAAAGAGTAAAATGACAATGTCTGCAAGGTGTGGACAACGCGATTATCAGTGCCTGGGGTGGGCTTTTCGTTAAGATGTAGTGCTTCTAATGTAGCAAGAGTGTCAAACTTGCTCTGACTCATAACGAAAACTGCAAGTGTGGAGCTTCTGCTCTCACCAGCTTGCTTGCTGTGTATCTCCCCTTCCATGTAGCTAATTACTCTGTCAAAGAAAATTTCTATACTCATATTTGTTCACCATGAGAACTTTCACTATATAATTCTATTCCTTCTTTTTTTTTCAATACTAACTACCTAAGCTTATGATGTTTCAAACTCAGAATGTGTTTTCGAGGAACACGTGAGAGAGAATAGCAACTTGGGACTCAGAAGACCTAGAATCTAATCCTAGCTTTGTCACAAATCTGCTATGAGAATCTGAGTCATTTTTCTTAGCTCTGTAGGTTTAATTTCTTCATCTGTAAAATGGGAATATCTCCTAAATAATATGAGGATGCAATGAGACACTGCATAGAAATAACAGTAAGCTATTAATATCTAAGAAACTGTTAGTATCTAAAAATGTTAGTTTTTTCAGAATTAGTCTATATACATTGCAATTTTCCCTTACCTCCCTCACCTGTTTTTGGCAAATTAGGGATTTGCAAGTCCTGCTTTCTATTTTATTAGATCCAACTCTTCAGATCAAAACTAATTTCCAGGGTAGCATTTCACTGCCTGTCAGATAGGTTTTTTCACACTAGCTCTCTGACATCACCCCCACTCTATCCCCAGGATTAGTGTCAAGTGTGGTGCAAGAGGCCTTTCTAATAGATACATTTACCAAGTAAGCAAATTGCAGAGAACTGTTTCAAGGCTTTTCTATCAGCCTTGGCTATGCTAGGATCAGAACTACATAACTCTAGAATTAGTAATGCTTGCTCATATTTGTGAAGAAGTGTACAATGTACAACACATTTTCAAATCCACTTTCTCACTAAGTAATCACAACATTGTTATTAATATGTGATAGCAAAGATGCTCATTTTATAGACAAGTACACTGAGGCTTGGTTAAATAACCTGCCAAAGCCATTCATCTAGAAATTGACAGAACCACAACTCAGACCTTTACCTTGCTGCAAATCCAGTGGCTTTTTCAATGGTGCTATTTGCCCCATCCCTTTCCAGCAATGCCCCTTCCTTCTGTCTTCCTGGCATCCTAGCAGCCCTTCTCCACTTACCTCTCCAACATAGTTGGTTTCTGCCTATGGATGTTCCAAGGAGGGACAGGACAATTGGCAGCTATTGGCTCATGAGTATGCCCTTGGCTTGCCCTGTATGTCTGCCACTACAGTGGCTCAGGTCCATGTTCAGCTAGAGCCAATAGTTCCCAGACAACAAAGAATAAAGGTTTTTGGACAAAGACATGTCCAGGCAATGACTGTGTGATAATAGTGGTCTGGATAATTAAGCAAACAGCATTTTGGGCTCCCACTCTGTTCCCAAGACTCATCCCCAGATGTAATTATGGGAACACCAGTCTTAGGAGCCACAAGGCTGGTTTGGGGATGGGCTCAGAATGCACAACCTGCTCCTCAGGCCAGCAGACCCTGACCAAAGAGTTCCCTGAGGGCATTTGTGCTTCCTAAGGTTGGATGAGGATGCTCAAGCCTTACCTGGCCTCATCAAGACAGAAGAGGGTAATAGAGTGGGGCTCCTCAATGCCTCCAGTGTTGTGGGATCTGAGGGAGACATCTCAAGGACAGCGTTGGTGTCTCTACATCAAAGTGGAAGCCTGGGCCTAGTGGGGAAGGGGCAAGAGTTCTCTCGTGACCTTTTTCTGTGCCCTCTGCCATCAGGACTGATGCTCTTTGGCTGGTTTTGAGATTGTCTGGAACATGGCCCTGTCCTTTCTGATCTCCACTCTCCTCATGTCTCCCTGCCCCTGTTGGACATACCTTTCCCCAGGTTCCTCATACTTACTCAGGCATTCCCACTGCTAGACTTTTGCAAACACTCTTCTACCCTCTTGGGAAACATTTCTTCTCTTTTGCTGATCTTCATTTGCTGAAGACCAGTTAAACGTCCACTTCTTCCATGAAGCCACATTTGATGCTCTAGATTCTGATGATCTGTCTTCACTCTTCTCCAAATTTCACCTAAAGTTTATCCTTTACTTATACTTTAACTGCTTCATACGTGTTAGTTCTCCCTATCCCTGCTCCCCGAGAGCCGGGATATTGTCTTAACTTCTTTTATAAACTTTTGCTGCCTGTGAATTCTGGGCATCGAAGAGGATTTTAATGAAACTTCGCCTCATCTAGTGCCTGGCACTGAGTGAACAGAAATATGGAAAGCAAGGGTAACAGTTCTCAGAAAGATTGCAACCTGTTTTTGGAAAACAGAACATGAGACTGGAAGGCAGTGTGAAGCTACATAATAAAATATTGCAAGAACAGGTGTAGAGGTTTGAGCTGTACTTTGTGAGCAATGGAGTGTTGGGGGTCTTTTAGTAAGAGAGGGGAGATACGTACAAGACAGAAGATGAGTTTGGCTACAGGGGGCTTCTAGAAAGGCCAGTTTCTAGAAACTATCAGGTGTGTTCCTGCCTTTTTAGACTCATAATTCTCTTTGTCTGGAATGCTTGCTTCCCTCCTGGTCTTCACAAGGCAGTCTCCCGCCATTGCTCATTTATTGGTTCAAATGTCTCCTCAGAGATACTTCTGCTGACTACTCACTCATGGTAGGTCCCCCCTCCGTTGCTCGATGTTTCTATACATTCTCCCGACATTTTTTCTGAAATCACCTTCTTTTTTGTTTGCCTAACTGTAATCTCTCTCTCTCCTTTGAGTATAAGCTTCCTGGGGACAGTGACCCCTTTTGTCTTATTTAATGTCATAGCCCTCATGCTTAGAATAGTATCTGTCACACTGTAGTCACTCACGTATAAAAATGCATTGTTTGAATGAATGAAATTTGAGGATGGTTTGTGAGAAGGGTGGACAGATGAGCAGAACAAAGAGACAATGAAGGCAGGGGGACCAAGTAGAGGCTAGGATAGCCCGGCCCTGAGGGAAGAAGGTGGGTATAGCCCCTACCTGGAAGTCAAATAAATAAATGCTGGGGAAGAGGAAAGAGCAGCCAAGATGAAAGAGACTTTCTAATTTGCATGCCTGGGAGAACAATAATACGAACAGAAATCTAAGCTGTAGACAATACATTGTTCTATTCTGTTCTTTCTTAAAAATGTTTTATTAACTTTTCAAAAATCATATCATAAAAGCAACCACTTCAATGAAAAGAGGCTAGTGTATAAAAAATAGGTACTGTTTTTGTTGTTATGTCTACAAGGGTTAATTTAAGAATTGTAATATCCACTGGTGAGTGCTTACTCTGTTTTAAGCATTGGTCTCAGCAACTACATATATTATTTCATTTAATCCTCCATGCAGCCCGCTGCATTAGATTTTCCTATTATCCCCATTTGATAGATGAGAAAACTGAGGCAGTGAGAGGTTAAATAACTTAACATAAGGCTCTACACATATTAGGTGGTACCACAGCAATTTAAACCCAGACAGAATAACTGCTAACACTATTTCTACAGAAATTTCATTAAATAAAAGCAGTTTGACTCCCATATGTGCATCTGTTATACCAAGAGAAAAATTAGTTGCCCCAAACTAACCAAATCAAGCCTGAAATAGTGATCAAATCTTGAACAATACATGAGAACAGACAAAAAACAATAATTCCTAGACCACGTAATTGAAATTAGGTGACAACAACACATAAAAATCAAGATAACCTGAAGCAGAGATCACAAACATCAATGTAAGAACATTGTGCTCTGGAGCCGGCGGTCAGTCAGCCAGGACCACCGCAGGCTCGGGCGGGTGCACAGTGCTCCCCTCCCACGTATGGGTGCAAGTTTCCAGCCACGACCCCACTCTAAAGGATGACAGGCCCCACCATGCAAAGCATGTTTCCTAACTCGTCTTTCTAATTGTCACTGTGTCAGGTCACCTGGCAAGAGACATCCCTGCAGTATTTCCAACAAGCTGAGTGTGGTATGAAAGCAGGATACAACCTAGGAGTTCAGAAGATCGAAGTGGATTGATTTACACAGATATTCCTTCTTACATGCCCACATGAGCTCCATGCCCTGAGTTTATCCCAGCTCCCTTCCCCCTTGAAGCTACTCCTTCCAACAGTTGTCACCCCTTTGATAAGTGGATCCCTATGTGGTAAGATGGATCCCACCTCGGGGTGGAGTCCCACTCCAACAGGAGGCACCTGCCTACTCCACTTGAGAGCACCCCCTGAGAGAGATGTCTTGCTAGCACAAAACTTTAGGAAATGACTCCAGATGCTTTGTCCTGTTCACGTGCTAAGAGAGAAGGTGGCACCTGCCATTTTCAGAAAAGTTCAGAGACAAAGCTCTCCCTAAAGCATTTTCTCGCAGCTCCGGAGGGAACTTGGAGGCAAATACTCTGCTTGACTGTTTTCTTCCTGCTCCTCTATAGCTTCACCCAGGGTCCTTGCCTAGGTGGAAAAATGTGGTGAGACTCTAAGAGTCGGGGGAAGAACCTTGATCGAGTAGTAGTAGCCCTCCCCAAGGATGACGCCTCTGAGCACCCGCTATGGGTTGCAAACCAAGGGCTTCTAAGTTTCTAACTCTAACAGAGACGGTCCTCTCAGTTCTCTCTGTCCCCTGTAGAAAGGGGACAGAGGCTCCATTCCTCGACGGCTTTAAAGCCAGACTCCAGTCATACCTTTCCTCCAGTTATCCTATCCTTTTCCAAGTCATCCTACCCCTGATGGCTCTGCCTATGGCTTCAGAAAACATATTCCATTCGTTGTGCTTCTCCCCAGAGCACTGTGCTGGGATGCCATGATGGCGAGGGCCAGGTCAGCCCCTATCTCTGAGCCCTGTGGCCCTGGAATGGGGAGAGCATGTGTGTTTCGGGCTCTCTGGGTTGTGGGGGAGACAGAATATTCTGATCCAAGTACAAGGAGGCCTGGTCTGACCCTCAGGGTAACTGTCTCTGGACTATAACAAGATGCTTTGTAATGACAGTCCAACTGTGGGCAGTGGAGCTTACAAAGACTATCCCTATGGGGGAAAAAAAAAAGGCCACCCATGGCCCATTAGCATGAGTTTATACTAAATAAAAACTCAATTTAAAAAATATATGCAATGGCTATTCTTATTTGTTTTATTTGCCATCACTTCTGAACAACTACATGCAAATGGGTGAAAAGTGATTAATGCAGCAGTAACAACATAAAGTAAGTATATGCTTCCATTTTTTCTTTTTTTCCAAAGCAAACCATTAATCTTATTTAGAAATCAATTGGTACTAGCAGGTCATAATTTAGTAGAGAACATCTTGATGTGATAGAAAAGTGCCTCAAGCTTTTCAAGAGGTAACTGCCTGGAACTTAAACTTGCCCCTCAACACCTCCTCTTGCCTATCTCCTCTAGACCTTGAGCAGGCGCAACATCGAGGAGCATGTCCATAGCAGAGGGGAAGGGGGCATCAAAAGCTGTCCTGCCATCCAACCCCCACGGGCTCTGCTGCTTCCTGACTGACCAGAGCTGGAGAACTGGAACACTTCTTACTATTCAGTCCTTGCTTTGAGTCCCCCAGGCAGCCAGGTGTCTGTAGGAGGGTACAGACACCTCTCATCAATCTGCAGCTGCAGGTAGAGGAAGGGCAATTCCCAGCCTTCCTCCCTGACCAACCGTGTTGCCCTCACTTCGCTTGTGCTCACCTGTCAATGGCGATGGCCAGAAGGGCATTGGTGGAGACGTAGAGGGAGACCGTGCGCAGGTAGTTGACAAAGGTGCACAGGACGTGGCCGTGCTCCCAAGAAAGCTGGCGTACCACATAGTAGTCCATCTCAAAGGGGCAGCAGACAATGGCCACCAGGAAGTCAGAGATGGCCAGGTTGGCAATGAGCAGGTTGGTGAGGTTGCGCAGCTTCTTGTAGCGGGCCAAGGCAGCTATAAAGATGAAGTTGCCGATGCCACAGACCAGCATGATACCCACCAGGGCCATGCCAATGACAATCCTGGCAGCAAAGAAAGTCCAGGAATTGGTCACATCTTCATCTTCATCCATCGGCATATCATAGTCTCCATAGCTGAAGTTGAAGGGGAAGGAAGCAGCATGGACTCCATAGGGGTCAAGCACGTAAAGGGAGCTGGTGGAGGCGTTGGTGGCATTCTCATCCATGATCTCTGTGGTGACCTCCATCTGGCCAGGTGGTGCTGTGAATGACACTGCTGGGAATTCCTCCAGGCAATGTGCAAGACTGATGTCTCCCCTCTCCGCTGACACTCAGCTCTCCTTCAATGAGTTACAGTGTCCTTGGGACACAGTATCGAAGCTTCATGCTAAGCCTTTGAAAGACATACAAACAGTTGGCTGCATGTTGGGATGAACCCAGTAAAATTTAAAATCATTCTATAATCTGAACACACCCATCAGCTTCCTGCTGAGGGAGCACAGGGTGATGGAGTAGAGATAAAGGATGAAAAAGGGAAAACAAATGAATGAGAACCACATACTCGATTAGGGAAGAGGGGGTGCTATAGAGACACCTGGCACTGACTGAGTTCCTTTCTGCTCCACTGAAGACTCCGAAATGTTGAACCATAGCTCTCAGGAACCAAAGTTGAGAGTGAGGGAAGACTGAAAAGAGCAGAAGTGACCGGCTCCATCACTGTCCTTACTGCCTGAACTCTATCCTTGTGAAATAGTCCCATCCCCATTCTGTGGTACCAATAACTCCTTTCCAGTGTCTGAAAACCAATGACTCTGAGTGCTACTGAAGCGGGGCTGGGGGTGAGGAGGGGACTTTGATATAAGCCTGTCTCCTGGCCATGAGCAGGTCAGCTTCTGGCAAAACACCCGTAATCTTGGAGCCCTTGGAGCAGCCATCTCCCCATTCCCATGTCAAAATCTGCTGTGACCCTAGAAGCCAGCTGTTCACCAAAGCTTACCCCCAGGCAGAGGCCGCAGGGTCAATTTCACAGCCTGCCTAAATGAATGCATTAAAAAGGGGACCCCCAGTAGATTCTCCCTTGGCTGGTTGTGTGTTCCGAGGTAAATAGCTTAACTACTCAGGGTTCAACATCCGCAAGGAGATCAATAATGTCTGCACAGCACAGAGCTCCCTGGAGAGGGAGGGGGTTACCACTGGGTATTCAGGCTGCCTCCCTCAGCTGCAGGGAAGGGGCGGAGAATCCTGACACAGAGACACCACCATGGCACAAAATGGGGCTGGGGGTGGGGTGGGGGTGTGTCAGCAGCCCCGGGAAGTGAGCCAAAGTGCCCCTGTCCCCTCCCCTCTCCCTGCAGTCTATCCCAGAGCCTGAAGACATCAGCCCTGAGGGCTGAGGTGTAAGAGGAGGGCTGAGGTCTGGAGCACCCTAAATGACAAGAGAACAGAGGGAAGAGAAGAATGACGAACCTGAGATTCCTTGGACAGGGAGAGGTGAGGAAGACAGATGCCCAGTGCCCCATGGAAACCTGCTGCCTCAAAATCCTCAAAATCAGGACATCTGGAGCCTGCCTTTGGGGAGGGGGGCCGGGTTAAAGTCCCTTTGCACCCCAATGAGGCTCGGTCTCATTGCTTCTCAGTCCCTGCCTTCTGCCCTGTGGGGGCAGAACCGAGTGCTGAAGGCCGGGGGGGGGCCACGCTTGGTGACCCCGACAGGACAGGTCTCGCTGCTTGCAGGCCCTGGGCCTGTGTGTCTCAGATGCTTGCCGCTTCTGAAGGGGCATCCCTACAGGCGTGCTACTTGGAGGCTCAAAGTGGATTTTAGAAATAAAGAACAATAGACACTTCTGGGGAGAGCAATAGGAGATTAAGGGTTGGGTAGGTGGTTTTGTCCGGTGGTTTTTTCTGTCTTATTCTTACCTTTCACCCCACCCAGTGTCCTCCAGGTCCCGGAAGCCTTCCTCATAGCCCTGCTGATAAACCAATTGTTTGCTGCTCCCAACTTTCTCCTGGGAGCGTTGGTGGCTACACCTAGGGACAGAGGAGAGGTAGCCTAACTCCCCCAAGAAGTGCACATGTGCGGCTCCCTCCCGGTTCCCTCCCAGCACCCCGCGGGGGGTCCTGGAGCATCCTGGGGAGGGCGCCCTTGGTACCTGCAGCATCCTGGCGCCCCGCGGACGCGGTCCGCATTTCTTCATTCCCGAGCCAGGGACGGTGATGCTTTCTCCAGAAGCCGGCGCCAGCCTATCCGCCGGGCTCCTTCCCGGCTCGAGTGGGAGCTGCGCTCCAGCTGCAGCGGCAGATCCCGGGAGCCGCGCTCCGCCGCGAGGCCACCCGCCGCTCGGGCCGCCTCGGACTCGCTGTCCCCGCCCCCGGTGGCTGTGGGGCGCCCGGGCCTGGGGGAGGTGTGCTCTGGCCGGGTCCTCGAGACTCTCGGGACAGCAGGGTCAGGACCAGCAGCGGGGCACACTGGGGGTCGCCCGGGGCAGGAGCGTCGGGGCGCCCAGGTGGCAGCTGGCTGCGAGAGCACGCGGGAGGGGGCCGGGCCAGCCGGGCGGCGCGCTCCCCAGGCTCAGGCTCCGGATCGGCTGCCTCGGGCGGGAACACGGGCGCTCCCGCTCCGAGCAGGGGACTCCGACTCCTGGGCGCTGGCGGTACCCTAGTGGCAGGGCTGTGCCCGCCCCGGGGCACTGGACCCCGCGGCGATTCACCCTGCCAGCCGCCAGAGTGGGCGGACACGGCCCAACTTCGCCGTGAGCTTCCGAAGGACCTGGGGCAGCCGGCTCTGCCGCCCAGGACACCGCCCTCACCGGACACGCTGAGACCCGCCCACGCCCCGTCCCTGCCGGCGAGCCCCGCAGGACACTGGAGCCCTCCTCACTGTCAGCTGCCTGCACCTCTTGGGGAAGGAGGCTCAGAGAACTGCTCTCCGGAGAGCAAAGGCCGTGGCCGGAGGGAGGGAGGCACGCTGGGCAGAGCGGGGATTCCCCGCTGCGTATCTGCTCCCAAGGCTGGGATGGCCGGTGCTGACTTCCAGAGCACACTCCTTCAGAAGCCGACAGAATCCTCAGAAAGGGGAGCATAGAACTAGCCCACGGCTTAGCAATCCCACGCTAAGGCATACAACCCCCCTAAAGTGGGAAGCAGAGACACACGTTAGCCAGTGTTTTTAGCAGCATTATTCACAATAGCCAAAAGGCAGAAAAAACCAAACATGTATCAACTGATAAATTAATAAACAAAATACATATGGTATAAATATACACAGACTATTGCTCAACCTGAAGAAGACATATAGTGTAACAAGTGTTGGTGAGAACGTGGCAAAGCTGGAACTCTTGTGCGCTGTTGGTAAGAAAGTAAAATGGTACAGCCACTGTGGAAAACAGTATAGCGTTTACTCAGAAAATTTAAAAAAAAAATAGGATTACCATGTGAACGAGCGTTTCCGCTTCTTGGTTTGTAGCCCCCAAATTGAAAGTAGGGTCTCAAAGACACGTCTGTACGTCCATGTTCAATGGTAGCTAAAAGATGGAAGTAACCTAAATGTCCATCAAAGGATGGATGAATAAACAGTGTGTGGTACACACACACCCACACACACAAGAGAACTTCAAAAGCCCATGGAAATGGAATTAAAGATAACAATTTATAATATAAATTTTAACTCTCAACAAAAGCACCATCAAGTTCAAAACACTTTCGTATGCGATACCAGCCACTTAGTTCATCCCTGAGAACTGCGAGTCAGTGCAGACATCTTTACATTATTAGCTGGAGAAAATGGGTGCCCTTTAAAGATTTTTTAAGATTAAGAAACAAAAAGAAGTCTGAGGAACCGAATCAGGACTGTAAGGTAGATGCCTAATGATTTTTTCATTAAAACTCTCTCAAAATTGCCCATGTTTGATGAGAGGAGTGAGTAAAGGCATTGTCATAGTGAAGAAGGATTTTCTCAGATGAAGCTTTTCCCCAGGGGGTTTCTGCTAAAACCCAGAAAAGTTAGGTTTTGGCTAACTTTCAAAACACTGTCATAATAAGCAAATGTATTGCTCTTTGGCCCTCTAGAAAATCAACAAGCAAAATGCTATGGGCATCCCAGATAGCTGTTGGATGACCTTTGCTCTTCATCAGTCTGCTTTTTGCTTACTTCTGCCTCTCTGTAGCCATTGCTTTGATTGTGTTTTGTCTTCAGGATCATACTGGTAAAGCCAAGTTTCATCTGCTCTTATGGTTCTTAAAAGAAATGCCTCATGATCGTGGGCCCAGTTGTTTACAATTTCTGGTGAAATTCTGCTCTTTCTGCAGCGGATCTGGGCACAATGGTGGAAATTTTGCTCCAATTTAATTTTGTAGTCAAAATTGTGTGAACAGAATCAGTTGAGGTATCTGTGATATTGGCTATTGTTTCTGCTGTTAATGATCAGTGCTTCTCAACTGGAGCAGGAAATAAGACTAATCTTTTCTTCACAAATATATGTGAATAGTCTGCCCCTGTGGGCTTCATATTTAACTTGTCTCATCCCTTCTTAAAAGGAATTATCCATTTGTAGATTGGGTAATTGTCCAATAAACTTTTAATAAAGCATCAATGATTTCACCATCCTAACCAAGATCTATCCACCACAAATTTGATGTTTGTTCTTGCTTCAATTTTGTCAGAATTCATGTTGCTCTGAAAGAGGCTCTTTTTTGAAACTGATGCCTCAAACTAGAGGCAACAGTGCCTCAAACTAGACCCTGTTCAGACATATTACAAGAAGTTAGTACAAGTTTATTTTGGTGCAAAAAGTTTTTGAAATCCATGTGCAGTTTTTTCTTAGTACTCATTTTGCATAAACTTTGGAAGACCCTTTATATGCATGTATGTGTGTGTATATACACAGAGTGTTATTCAGCCTCAAAACAAAAGGAAATTCTGACAACATGGATGAGGCTGGAGGACCTTATGCCAAGTGAAATAAGCTAGTCACAAAAGGATAAATGCTGCATGATTCCACTTATGTGAGGTGCCTAGAACAGTCAAATGTGTAGAGCCAAGAAGTAGAATGATGGTTGCCAAGGGGAGGGGGAAGGGAGGAATAAGGAGGTATATTATTTAATGGATACAAAGGGTCAGATTTGCAAGACGAAAAGAGTTCTGGAGATGGACATAGGTGATGGCTGCATAACAATCTGAATGTATTAATACCACTAACCCATACACTTAAAAATGATTAAGATGGTAAATTTTAGGTTATGTATTTTTTTAATGTAATAAATTAAGCAAAAAAGGAATGAAGTACCGATACATACTATGACATGGGTGAATTCTGGAAACATGCTAAGTGAAATAAGCCAGTCACAACAATATTGCATACTTTCATGTAATATATATAAGGTACCAGGGCTGTGGACAGAAGGAATGGGAGGTTATTGTTTAATGGATGCAGAGTTTCTATTTAGGATGATTAAAAATAAAACCTTGGAAATGGATAGTGGCAATAGTTGCACAACACTGAATACACTAATGCCACTGAATTGTACATTTTAAAAAGTTAAAATGGTAAATTTTAAGTTATGTTTATTTTAAGTAATAATACAGGGTGTCCAGACTATGAATGTTTTAAGTGATAGTCGTGTATTACTTAATGATGGGGATACATTCTAAGAAATGCATTATTAATAAATTTCATCATGCAAATATACAGTGTAGTTACACAAACCTAGATGGCATACACTACTACACCCCGAGGCTATATGGTTAGTCCATTGCTCCTAGGCTGCAAGCACGTGCAGCATGTTACAGGCAATTAAAACACAATGGGGGAATTTGCATATCTAAATATAGAAAAGTTACGGTAAAAATTAGGTATTGAAACTTATGGGACAATCATCGTATGTGTGGTCCATCTTTGATGAAAACATCATTATGTAGCATGGAACTGTATCTCTCCTACAGAACAGCTCAGACCTCATTGGCTTGTCTGATATTGGCCTCCATTTGTCCATAATGGAAAGGGTGCTGTCTGGGATCCAGACTTTCAGCGCATTTTGATAGTCACACCCTATCAATCGTGACTTTAGGCAAGTCATGTAACCTCTCTGGGGCTCCTTTTCCTCATTTGCAAAACAAATGAGTTTGAGGTTTGCACTAGGAAATGATTGCTAGGCTCTACCACTTCATGCATTGTCTTTCCCTAACCCATATTCCTACTGGTCACTTTCTCCTATCACAGCACTTTCACATCTCCAAGTCTCTGTCCCTTGAGAGATGGAATAGGACGGTGGTAAAGAGGCTGGGATATGGAGTCAGTTACCTCCTTTCTACCTAGCTCTGTCCACAAAAGCTGGTCTTGTGATCACCAAAACCCAGATTTCCTCATTTGTAAATTAGGACGATGATAGCTTTGACTTCATGACATAGTGAGGATTAAATACAACCAGGCAGATAAAGTGCTTAGCACAATGCCTGGCACTCAGTGGTTACCTGAGAAATGTCAGCTGTTACCATCACTCTGTGATTCTTTCCTTATCCTGTTCCATGAGATTCTAACCAGTCTTTGAGACCTTGCTCTGTGTCATTTCTTGCAGGAAGCATTCCTTAATTCCCCCAATGATTTTCATGTTCTCTCTACCATTTGGTGCCTCTCTTTAAATGCACTTTTGTGCACCAATTTGCTTTCAGGCTTGCACTGTTCCCTGAGAAGGGACTATGTCTCCTTTGTTTTTATGTCTTATTTTGCAATGTTTGTTAAACTTGCCTGATGATAAGAATTATCTGGAGTGTTAGTTGAACCTATTGATTCCTGGATTCCACGTCAAACCAGGGGAAGGGATGTAGAAATCTGTTTAATGAGGACACCAGGTGATTCTTATTACCAAATGAGTTTGGGCGTCTGGGCACCTGCAACAGAGCTTGGCACAAGAAAGAGAAACATTGACTTGTCATTCCATGTAGCATTTGTCTTAATTTTTCTTCATGACTATATTTATCTCTACTCAGAAATCAAAAACAGACAGAGAGAGAAGGAGGGAGGGGGTAAGGGAAAGAAAA
>CAUYON010143840.1:0-49417 GCA_963573935.1 Arctocebus calabarensis
CTGGGACTACAGGTGCCCGCCACAACGCCCGGCCATTTTTTGGTTGCAGCCGTCATTGTTGTTTGGCGGGCCCAGGCTGGATTCGAACCCGCCAGCTCAGGTGTACGTGGCTGGTGCCTTAGCCTGTTGAGCCACAGGCGCCAAGCCTCTCAAGCCTTTTTTCATAAGACACCTTGAATTTTAGATTTCAGACCCAGTGAACTGCTTACGTGATTCTTGTGTGCCTTGCCCACTGGATTTGCTTACCTGGAACTCTCTTCCCCTCCACTTGCCACTTGGCCTGAGTTTCTCCTCTTTGTCCTTCCAGACTCCATTTAGATGCTGCCTCCGCCGAGGAATCTTCCTGATCCCACAAACCTGGGTTGGGTAGTCTCCGGGGTGCTTGTGTAACACCATATACTTGCTTTGCCTTTACGAATACCTTCAGGCCTTCTTGAGAGCAAGAATATCTATTATATCCAGTGCCTAAAACAGTGAGTGCCTGACTCATAGGAGGGAACTAGTAAATAACTGGAAAACAAAAGAATGTACAAAGCCTACTGAGGGCGAGTTTTCTAGCTTCTATGTATCAATGTGTAGTAAAATCCCCACCTATCCAACCCATTTAGCAAGGACAGTAAGCTGATGTAGTAAAATGAGCACTAGGTTTAGGGTCCTGAGGTCACAGGTTTGAACCCCAGCTCTGCCTCTTATGAGAAGCCTGAGTTTGTTCAGCTGTGAAGCAGAATCATAACACGTATCATCAGGGCTGGTGTGTGGCATATACAAGGCTGTGTGTGCTAACATGCTGACCTCAGTGAACTGCGGGATGGGATAGAGTTGTCCCCTTTGTTCCTGCAGAAGCCTGTACTCAGAGCAATGAACTTGCACTTTCAAGAGCAGGGCTGACAGAGCAGACTTGATAAGGCCCCTGGTTGTGGGATATGATAATAATAGTCTCATTTATTAATATAAAGGCCCGCTAATAGAGGCAGCACTTTTAATTAGCCAACACGGCCATGATATTAATTTTTATCCAGAGTTATTTAAGTCCAGGAGCCTTCCTTCCCTCTTCTGTTAGCACTTAGCTGGAGGGCGATTGAGAACATTTGTAATTGGATTTCGGTGCAGGACTTAATTATATGGAGACAATAAAGGCCCCTGAAATGCGGCAGGTTCTACCCAGCTAACTATTATTTTCCAGAGACACGCTCAGACCAATGAATGCACAGATTTATCTAAATTATAATTTTTAAACTTAACAAAGCTTCACTTCCCCCTCCCCTGCAGGTCTGAGAGGAGTGTGCCAGAGCACAGATTTGCAGGGAGGAGGGCACCAGGGCTGAGTACTTCATTCCTGTAATCAAGTCTTTCACTCCATGGGCCACTGAGCGGCTTCCCCAGGCCTCTTGGGATCTCGGAAGTATATTTTTTTCCCTTGGCCAAATGGCTCATTAATAGAATTGACTTATTTATATCTCACCCAGAAAAATCCCAAAGTGATACAGCAACAGGGAGATATCGGGCCAATTAGTTGTTGGGCTTGTTGTCATGGGGGAAATCTAGTTATTAATTTACTGCCCTTCACCAGTGGCAGAATCGATTCAGAGGAAACCAGAAGGAAGACGGAGAAAAGCCATGTGTTTGAGACCATCTGAGAAAACTCAGAGACAAGACAGAACCATTTATAACCTCAGCAAAGCCGTCTAATCTTAGGAGAGCAAAGAGGCTGAGGCCTGCTCTGTGTCAGCCAGGTGTGGTACAGACCCTGAGCTTTGCCAGACACCTGTGTTGGGCCTATTTATGGTAATACTTGCATTGAGTTGTCACAACCACTCTGTGAAGTGGGCTTATGTCTCCCACTTCACAGAACAGGAAACTTGTGTAACCACTCAACAAATCAATATTTGTGGACTCCTCTATTATAAGCTAGGCCTTGGAGATGCAATGCTGGGTAACGTACACGCAGAACCTGCCTCATGAAGTAATGAAGAGACTTTCCCAGGATCCTCAGCCAGCATTTGTATTGGCATGGCCAAGAAGAGAAACCAAGTAGGTTTTGCCAATGCCAAAGTCTGGGGAATTGCTTTATCTTCTCTTGAGTGCCAGGTTTTGAGGGTGGTGTGACCTCTTACAGAGTGCACGTGCCATCCACCCTCCAGCCCGAACAACTTTGGGGAGAAAAAGAGGTCACCAATTCAGTTTAGGACCTGGGAGAGGAGAGTCCACTGAGATGGGGGGGTGGAAAGGACCTTTTGCTATTCTACGCAAGTAATTGTGGAAGATGAGGAGTTTATGGCTACAGTATTTTTCTTTAAAGAAAATTTATACTTGTCATTATTATTATTATTATTTTTTGCAGTTTTTGGCTGGGGCTGGGTTTGAACCCACCACCTCTGGCATATGGGGCTGGCACCCTACTCCTTTGAGCCACAGGCGCTGCCCTGTCATTGTGTTTATAGAAATTTGGAGGTGGGTGGGGAGGAAACAGATTAAATAAGGAATAAAATAAAATCCTCCCATAATCCTACTGCCCTATTCCTATCACACTGTAACATATTATGACCAGTTTTCCAAATCATTAAAAATTCTCTGTAGATATCATTTTCAATGAAAGTATAATATCCTGTATTGTGGCTATGCTATAATTTATTTATTTATTTATTTATTTATTTATTTTGAGACAGAGCCTCAAGCTGTCACCCTGGATAGAGTGCTGTGACATCATAGCTCACAGCAGCCTCCAATTTCCTGGCTCGAGCAAGACTCCTGCCTCTGCCTCCCGGCTAACCGGATTCGAGCCCTCCAGCTTAGATGTACGTGGCTGGCGCCTTAGCCGGTTGAGCCACAGGCGCTGAGCCATTTATTTAACTTTCCCCATATTAGCAGATATTTATTTTATTTCTATTATTATAGATAAAAGGTATGTACCTATGTTTTTATCCTTGTTCTAACTAGCTCAAAAATTAAGTAAAATTATTGTACCACAGAGAATAAATATGTCAAAGGTTTTTGAGACTTATATGTATGCTAGAAATAGTGTATAAATTCCTATCATGCCAACAGTGTATGAGAGGGCCCATCATTGTCCCATAGCTTTCTTCATGAATACTCTGCATGAACTTTTATGAGTATTTTCCAGTTTGACAGAGCAAAAATTATATTTCATTATTGTGTTTTCTTCACATATATTGATTGCTAGTGAGCGTCAACATTTCTTTGTGTGTTTAAGCAATCATTTCTATTTCTTCTGCAAATAGCCTATTCTTGTTCTTTGCACATTTTTCTTTTGGGTTTAGTGGAGGTTTTATGTGTATAAATGATATTTTGTCTTCTAAGAACATTAACTTTTTGATGTTTTTGCTGTAGACATTTTTCTCGCGTTGATTTTGCTGTTTATTTTTATTTTCTGTGATGATTTTATGGCGATGGTTTGAATTTTTATGTAGACAGATATATCTGTTTTTTCTTTGTGATTTCTTTTATGCTTAGAAATTTCATCTCCACACTGAGATAGAGATACTAATATTTTATCTAAGTATTTTATGGTTTCATTTGCTTACATTTACCTCTTAATTCATTGGAAATTTATTTTGTTTTATGTTGTATGTTGAGAATTTAAATTGTTTTCCCCAAATAGTTAACCATTTATCCCTACATCATTTATTAAAGAATGTTTTCTTTCCCTACTAGCTTAGATGCTACTTTTATCACATGATAATTTCTTTATATATAGTATATCCATTCTAAGCTGTCTTTTTTCTGTTCATTTATTTCTTCTAGTATAATCACACTATTTTAAATATTTTATCTTTATACCTTCATGTATTTTAAAATATGACATATTTGTATATGAATTTTAGCATTTTGATATCTGGTAGAACAAGACTGCCACAATTATTCTGTTTCTTAGGAAAAAAGGCTACACCTGCTTATGTATATTCTAAATAAATTATAGAAGCATGCTGTCCAGAAAAAAAAGGAATCCCATTTGGGATTTTGTAAAGAATTGGATTTAACATATATCTTAATTCATGAAGCATTTGCATCTTTTATTTTTAATTGAGACAGTCTCACTTTGTTGCCCTCTGTGGAGTGCTGTGGTATCACAGCTCACAGCAACCTCAAACTCTTGCAAGGGCTCAAGCGATTCTCTTGCCTTAGCTTCCCTAGTGGCTGAGACTACAGGTGCCTGTGACAGCCCTGGCTATTTTGTTGTTTGTTTGTTTGTTCGTTTGCTTCTTTGTTTTTAGCAGGCCTGGCCAGGTTTGAATCCACTAGCCCTGGTGTATGTGGCCGGTGCCCTAAGCACTGAGCTATGGACATCGAGCCAGCATTTGCATCTTTATACTATTTAGTCTTACCATTCAGCAAAACGGCATGTTATGTTTTTTCCCCCCTTTATGATGTTTTTTGCCACTTTAATTCTTTGATCTAAATGGAATTTTAGTGTATCTTGTGAGATGAGAATCAAAATTAATTCCTTTCCAATAGCCACTTTTCCCCAATCCCTTTTTTGATGTAACTCACACTTTCTCCAATGATTTATAATGCTTCTTTTAACATTTAATATATACTATATATGTAGAGTGTAGAGTTTGTTTCTGGGCCCTCTGTATAATTCCATTGACCTGCCTATTCTTGTGCTAATGCCATAGTATTTTGATTACTGTCTGGTCTTTCCCAGCACTGGTTGGAAGTGCCACCTGGTCCAGATGGCTCCTGGTGTCACTGCTTACTTTCTCCCAAACCAGGATTCATTTCCTGAATGCAGAGTCAGTTCCTGCATCAAAGCCTCTGGTCAGAGACTTCTCAGTGCCTCAAGGGACTTTGATGGAGCAATTTGAGGCCAGGGTTTAGGGCTTTAGTTCAGAAATACTTGGGCTGGTGAAGACTGAGTTCTGATCCCTGCCACTGCCCTCCTCTCAGTTTCACACAGACAGATTCTGGTGGAGAGGGTGTTCCAGACTCCATACTCTCCAGCTAAGAATGAGGAGCTGGATGGAACATTTTAGGGAGGTGGTACAAGATGACAATGATATACTAAAAATCCCTCCATTTCTCAAGTGCCTGGCCTGTAGTGAGGGCTTTACACACCTCAGCGCTAATGTTTACCATAACTGCCTAAGCTAATACTGATCACATTCTACATGTTAGTAGACAGGCTAGGAGGGGGGAGGAAACTTACAATCACCCAGCCACAAATGGCAGAGCCTATTTCTTAGCCCATTGTGTCCAATATTAAAATCCACGATTGTGATTTCTGGGCCATGCATGGTTGAGTCGGCCAGAACTATGACTACAGGACTATGAGGCAATACTCTGCTGACTGGGCAATGGGTCTTCTGTGGAAAATGGTTTCGGCTCCTGAAGGTTTGAGCAGTGTGCAAGTCCAGAATCTGGTGAGGTGAGGACCGGCTGACTGAAAGAGGTCTCCTAAGTCCCTGCCCCACATAGGCTAGTGGGGCCGGGTGACTTGGTGGGGCAGAAGCTCCGCCCACAGTGCCACACCTCCCGGCAAGGCAGGCAAGTTGGCCCTGAGACCTGATGGCTGTTGAGCTGAGTGCATGTGGGAGGGAGTCTGTGTGTGCAGTGGGGTAAGGCAGGGTGTGTTGGGAGCAGCAGTCAAGAAGCCCATTGCTTAAAAAAGTATTCCTAGACCTGGTCAGTTTCTGCCCAAACCATGGCTAATAGGACTAAAAGCAGCCAGGGTCTAAAAATAATGTGCATTCACGTATTAAATATCTACTAATAAAAAATATAATCTAAATTTGTTTCCCCCACAATATGCATACGATCTCCCCTCTACCCAGTAACCACTGTACGGATTATGGTGGGCTTTCCTCATTTCCATTTAGTCTATTCCAAGAGCAGGTATATCTAACTATTGACTTGGTTCCCTCATTCAGTTTGTAATGGCCAGTAGCATTCTATCTTGTTGATAATCCACTATTGAAAAAAAACATATTGGCTTGGCACCTGTGGCTCAACAGGCTAGGGCGCCAGCCACGTACACCAGAGCTGGCGGGTTTGAATCCAGCCCCCGGACCCGCCAAGCAACAATGATGGCTGCAACCAAAAAATGGCCAGGTGTTGTGGTGGGCACCTGTAGTCCCAGCTACTTGGGAGGCGGAGGCAGGAGACTCGCTTGAGCCCAGGAATTGGAGGTTGCTGTGAGCTGTGAAGTCACAGGGTGACAGCTTGAGGCTCTGTCTCAAAAAAACAAAAAAACCAAAAAAAAACATATTTTGAATGCCATCTGGCAGGGGCGACACATGAGCAGACCGATAGTGGAGAAGGATATGGCCCTAGGAGAATAAGACACATTTGCTTTATGGGTGAATTTTGCATCTTGCGGGGGGGGGTCATGGCAAATAAAATAATAAAGTTATTATTCTTGTAACTTCCCTTTGATGCCAATAGAACTCTGGGCTAGGAAGCTAGGCCCCTGTGTTCCTTTTGTTTACTTTGAGTTTCTTTGTGAGACATTTTCTTTCCCTGGTTCACAAATTTTATTTGCACCATTCTGATAGTCACAGAAATCACAAAAACTGCACAGAGAGAGTGCTCCAGAGGTCGAGGAACTTGCCCAAGGTCGCACAATCAGCCATTGTCTTTGCAGTGTCAATCCCCCCAGCCTCATGGTTCTGTGGAACGAGAGAGGGAGCGTTTGGGCTTCCTCTGAAGAAAGGCCTGGAGAGACCCCTACTTAGGATTCATGTCCAGCCCAACTTTGAACCCGCAGAGTACGGAGCTGCCTTCTGCCTCCTGGACTTCTACCTCTCATTCTGGATACCCAGCAAGGGCTTACTTGATTGCACTTTATAGAAGGGCTGGGAAGGGCTTCCAGGGTCCCACCCGAGCCCTGAGGCTGTCCCATTTCTGTCTTACAGGACCTCTGACTCACCTCTCTCATCCTTTCCATCTGTATGAGCTGAGCCATCCTTCAACCTGCTCTTGGAATAGGCTAAAGCAGTCACATGTTGCTGTTTTGCGCTGGCACAGTCTGTGAACTGTTTGGCTTGCCATAATTATCTCACCCCCTTGCTCTATTTCTGTCTCAGTTCACAGAAGCCTCAAAGTGGCACAGGTGCAGGAGGCAAGGAATACTGGGGCAGGATGGGGCTTTGAGCCCTAAGACACTAAGTCCTGTTTGACCTTTGGCACTTCTCTCCACCTACCCCTGCCTAATAGGGAGAATGGCAGACTTCAGAGCCAGGTGGGCCTAGGGGCCCCTCTAGTGTTCCTGGGAACCTTGAGGTTGCTCTGAGGCACTCAGGACCCAACCGAGGGGGGAGTGTGTGTGTGTGTGTGTGTGTGTGTGTGTGTGTAGGAGGTGGAGCCTGGTGCCGGAAGGGAAGCTGGAATGAGCTGACCTTGACTTCCTCTCTGTCTCCACCAGAGCAAATCCCCTTGGATCTGGATTCTGTATGATTCTTTCTTGATAGAAAGTTGCAAACTACTGATCTTTCCTAAGACCCTTCAATTTACAAAGGAGAAAGCTGAAATTAACCGAAGAGAAAGGCTTTGTCAAGACCATCCAAGCGGTTTAGTGGTGGATTAGGGCCCAAAGGCAGGAGCAGGTTCCTGAAGCCATTGACAGTAGCAGGACCCTCCTGAGAGTTTTGTGCATTTCTGCCACTTGCCCTGCTCTGGATGGGCCCAGGACGCTTGAGTGCCCCTATTTCTGAGTGGGTCTGAGCAGCAAGGGCCATCTATCCCTTCTGCTTTGAGTGCTGTGTGCTGGAACAGGTGAGGGTCCTTCCCTGAGCCCCAGAGAGCAATGGGCCTTTCTCTGTGGACACTGATGTCATAGCTTGTGAAGATCTGGGATCAAATCCCAAGAATGCCACTCAACGCTATATGATTTTGAATTTGTCATACACTTGTAGTTCTCTAAGCTTCAGTTTTCTTTTTCTTTTTAGTCATTGCATTGCCCTAGGTAGAGTGCCATGGTATCATAGCTCAAAGCAATCTCCAAATCCTGGGGTTAGATGATTCTCTTTCCTCAGCCTCCCAAGTAGCTGGGACTACAGGTACCCACCACAACATCCAGCTGTATTTTTGTTGCAGTTTGGCTGGGGTCGGGTTTGAACTGGCCACCCTGGGTATATGGGGCTGGTGCCCTACTCACTGAGCCACAGGCACCCCCAAGCTTCAGTTTTCTTATCTCCAAAATGGTAGAAAATAATATTTGCTTCTTTGTGCTTTCATGGGAGTCACTCAGATCCTGTCTGTGAAGTGCCAACAGCAATGCCAGTGACACACTGAGTGCTCTGTAGATGTACTAAATCATTCCTGCCAGGTGAATGCCATGGCCAAAGACGCTCACAAGATTAAGAGGTCAGGTCCGGGGCCTTTCCCAGTGTTTAGCACAGAGAAGAATATATAAATGGCTCTCTGAACACTTAATGAAATAAATAAATGAACAGGGATACTCCTGAAGGTTGAAGAAAACCTTAGGACCTTAGCATTTGAAGGAAATGGTCAAGAGGAGTGACAATGTATATTTCCATTCTCTCTCAGAATTCTTACCCTTCTAACAGGTAAATGGAGTTGAAGTGAAAACCCAGAGCTACCTCAAATGTGGAGGAGGATGAGGTGGATTCTGGTAGCCCCCCAAACTCAGGGTTCACTGTCTGAGACTCACCTCTGATAGGATCCTGTGACCTTCACTGCATCACAGAGTCACTGAGGGTCAGTCCAGGTGGCGGTGGAGTCAGGCATCGTCAAGATCATCTGGGGCTCCCTTCTTATCCTTCAGTATCTGATGCTGCAGGCTCTTCTCCCCTGGGACTGGGGAGTGCTCTGGAACGCTACAGCGTGGTAGAGAAGGACCATAATGATTATGCAAAAGGAAAATTCCACATGACCTTTTCTGCAACATTTCATTGAAGTTTGGGGCACCTGTGATGGCAATCAGGAACTGTGACATGAAGAGTCACATGAAAAGACGGGAGGCCAAGAAGACCCGAGGCTGGGGAGATGGACTGGGAAGGTTGGGAGACTGCGCAATGTTTTTGTTTTTGTTTTCCCAGTTTCTAGTGTGTGCTTCTTGAGTGGGGCCCTTATACATAAGCTAGCATAATACAGACATTAAGGAGTTCAGGAGAAAGACCAGATGGGGGATGGCTTCCAGGTCTTCCCACCCCCTTTTATTCCCCAGGATGAGTCTGAGAGTCACCCACTTCCCTGATCTGGAAGCTGGAACACTTCCTGCCCCTCAAAGGCCCTCCATCCCCATTTATGTCTGTTCTTTTTCTTTGTTGGTTAGCCAGCAAAAGCTGGAATCTTTCAAAAGCATTTTCTACTAGGAGGCTAAGAGTGAGAGAAACTAGATTAAGAAGGCTTCAAAGTGGGTGGATTAACGGGTCACATGGACTTAGCTTTAGTTTCAGTGTTTGACGAACAGATTGACGTGTCTTTCCCTCACTGTGCTAGTTAATTGCATGTGTCACCTTAACTAGGCTACGGTGCCCAGATGCTTGGTCAAACACCAATCTAGATATTGCTGTGAAGGCATATTTTAGGTATGATTCACACTTACAATTAGTAGACATTGAGTAAAGCATCATACATCCTACATAGTGTGAGTGGGCCTTACCCAACATTTGGAGGCCTTAAGGGGAATGACTAAAGGTCCCCCCAAGAAGAAGAAATTCTGTCTCCAGTCTCCAGGCTCCAACATCGGCTCTTGCTGGAATTTTTAGGAAGCCAGCCTGGCCTACAGATTTCAGACGTGCCAGCCACCACAATTTTGTGAGCCAGGTCCTTAAAATCTTTCCCCGCCACCCACCCATACATATTTTATTGATTTCTTTGGGTTTGTGTCTCTGGAAAACCCTGACTAATATGCTCATCTCAAACAGCTGGGGATGGAGGTGCCCAGACTCCATCCTGAGGGGAGACAGGTGAGTGCCCCTCCCAGGTCTGGAGAGTGTACTGTTCCCTTCCCTGGCTTCTTAATGGGACTAGGTCCTTCTGGGATCTGTGCCCTCTACCTCCATCCTATTGGCATCTCTCTATTGCCCTCATCCCAGAGCTGTGAGCTACACCTGCCTCCCCTGATTCTCCGAGTGAAGGAACATTTTTCCTACTAGGCCCCAAACACTTTTTGGATGAGCCTTGACCTGACTTTCAAGACGCCATTGATTGACTTTGTAGCCAACTGGGCCCTTCTGTGGCCCTGGCACGTGGAAATTTGGCTTCTCTTTGCTACATTCCATTTGCATATAGCGTGTTTATTGGCTGGTTCAGATCTAGTTCTAACATTGGGTGAAACATTGATTGTCTCCTCATTTTTTAGGTCAGCATACAAGCCTAGTGTCCTATGGCACCTAGTGTCCTATTAACTCTCAGGCACCAACTTTGATTTTTGAAATGTACGTGTATTAGGCCAGGTGTGTTCACTCATGCCCGTAATCCTACCATTCTGGGGGCCCGAGTTGGGTGGATTGCTTGAGCTTAGGAGTTTGACACCAGCCTAAGCAAGAGAAATCCCGTCTCCACTAAAAATAGAAAAACTAGCTGGGCATCATGGTGGGTGCCATAGTCCTAGCTACTCAGGAGGCTGAGGCAGGAGTACCACTTGAACTCAAAGAGTTTAAAGTTGCTGTGAGCTATGATGCCACAACACTGTATCCAGGGTGACAGGGTAAGACTGTCTAAAAAAAAGAAGGAAAGAAAGAAAGGTGTATGTATTAATTCAGCTTCTTCCCATGGTCAGATAGAGGCCTTCATCTCTTCCTGCCTGTGGGTGCTACCAGACTCCCTTTAAAAGAAGTATTTTATAAAAAGAAGGATTCTTTCTCTTGTTCATTTACCTATTGTAATACTTATTGAATTCATTACTTACATTATCTTACTTAAACCCTACAAAAACCTTACTTGATACATACTACTATCCTCACTTGATAGATTTGAAAATTGGTGCACAGAGAGGTTATGTAACTTGTCCCAGACCACACAGCTTGAGGATGGAATCAACCCAAGATAATATAAATACAAGGCTATGCTCTTAGCCAAGGATACATGAAACTTAGCAATTAGAAGGAGTAGGAGTGAAGAATAAAGATAAATGAGGCAGACACAGAAAGTGAAGCCAGGAAGAGGATGAACCTAATAGCACCAAGCAGAAAGTGTTGCACATATGCTGTTGGTGGGCCAAGAATTTGTCTCTAATCTTCCAGCTGCCATTGCAAAACAGGTGGGAGCCTCTGTGTCGTTCAGCTCACTTGCTGAGCAGAGACGTTTGACAGCTCATGGTGTCACCGTGATCACCATGGTGTTGCCGCGACCAAGCACAGGTTACCAGCAGCACCCACCTCCCTAAATTCTCATCAATGGCGTATCATGCAGGTTGTACCTTCAAATTGAGGAGCTCAGATCTCTGAGAGTCCTATTGATGCAGTCTGGCAAAATTATTTTGCACTTGTGGTAAAAATGATATATAATTCCTACAAAGAAGAGGGATGAGTCTTTTTCTCATAGAACAGTGATTTTCAACCTGTGGGTTGCAATTCCCTTTGTAACAATGAAAACACACCCTGCATATCAGATCTTTACATTATGATTCATAACAGTAGCAAAATTGCAGTTATGAAGTAGCAACGAAAATGATTTTATGGTTAGGGGTCACCACACATGAGGAACTGTATTAAAGGGTCTCGATATTAGGAATGTTGAGAGCCACTGTCATAGAATAGTGATTTGGTGTTGACATTAGATTGTAAACTCTGGGAAAGCTATAACTTTAGGACTTAGATTTTTTCCCCCTTTATATGTCTGACTGTGCCTAGTCTGGTGTCATGCTCACAGCAAGTGATGAATAGATTTGATGTGTTAAACAAATATGAATATTAATGAAGGCTGAAGAGTATTCCCATAGCCTCTGTTTGTTACAAGCCAGAGGATCCATTTCTGGGGAGGACTTTCAAGTATTAAACAGCTCTAGAGCTAATGAAAGGCAGTATCATGCACTGGAAAAAGCACGCAGTCTGGAAAAATGTGATTGAATTCAAATGAGGGGTGGAGGAAGAAGGGAAAGTGATCAGTAAGCTCTCACCTAAGGTGCACAATGTAAGGGTATACAGCACACTCCCTTGGTGAAGAGTTCAACTACAACTTGAACTTTACATAAGAAATGCAAACAATGGCTTGGTGCCTGGGGCTCAGGTGGCTAAGGTGTCAGCCACATACACCTGAGTTGGTGGGTTTGAATCCAGCCCCAGCCTGCCAAACAACAATAATGGCTGCAAGCAAAAAAAAAAAAAAAAATAGCCGAGCGTTGTGGCAGGCACCTGTGATCCCAGCTACTCGGGAGGCATAGGCAGGAGAATCGTTTGAGCCCAGGAGTTGGAGGTTACTGTGAGCTGTGACAACATAGCACTCTACCCAGGGTGACAGCTTGAGGCTCTGACTCAAAAATAAATAAATAAATAAATAAAATAAAATAAAAAAGAAATGCAAACAATGTAACCTAAACATTTGTACCCTCATATTAATCTGAAATAGATAAATAAAAAGTAAAAAAAAAATAAGCACACAGTCTGAACTTTGGAATCAGACCTCCGTAGCTCAACCACCAAGTAATTGTGTGGCCTTAAGAAAATCTCTTGGCTCAGTGCCTGTGGCTCAATAGGCTCCAGCTACGTACACCTGAGCTGGCAGGTTCGAATCCAACCCGGGCCCATCAAAAAACAATGCTGGGTGCAACCAAAAAATGGCCGGGTGTTGTGGTGGATGCCTGTACCCAGCTACTTGGGAGGCAGAGGCAGGAGACTCGCTCCAGGAATTGGAGGTTGCTGTGAGCTGTGACCCACAGCACTCTATCCAGTGTGACAGCTTGAGGCTCTGTCTCAAAAAAAAAAAGAAAAGAAAATCTCTTAGCTTCTCTCAACCTCACACTAGAAAACTGGAACACTTCTATCATATGAGATTGAAAACTCTACCAGAAAAGATATTCCAGTGCCTGGAATTTGGCAAGTGCTTCACAAGTTCCATTCATTTGATCATTCATTTTATCAGAATATATGGGCATGTACTATGGACCAGGGATAGTGTTCTATTCCAGAAATGGAACAGTGCACAAGACAGACCAGGGACCAGGCAGTGTCCCCCGTTTCCCTCCTCCCCCTCGGAGGATGGTAGTTTGGGCAGCAGGTATTTAATTATAGGGTAGCGGTACCCTGAGTCCAAGTTGTGGAAGGGAGAGATGGGGAAGAGCAAGATTGGGGAGAACTCACTGTGCAAAGATTCCAAACAGAGCAACGCCCTCCTTTGCCCAAGTTTCCCTGCACCCCAACTGTGGGGAGGTGGGGGCCAAGAGAGGCAGTGGTGGAAGATCATCTAACTGCCCATCCTTCACTAGAGCTCACCAGCGGTGCTATTGCTTTTGCTGAGAAAGAGCACCTTTTTCACTGGTACAATATAGTGCCTGCGGGGTTCTAGGTTTGTATTTCACAGAGAAGTGGAAGATGGTTTAATGTTAGGGAAAAACAAAACAAAACAACTCTCCAGGCCCACAGTGCTGTGCAGAACAATGCACTAATTATATGCGAGCCTCAGCACTGCACTCTTTCTCCATCCCGGCTCCTTCTGGTGTTGTGTTTGCATTTTTCTCACCCTCAGGACCAGCATTTGCATCTCTCCACTCTTTCTGGGAAGGGGGTGCCTGCCTGAGAGAGAGAGATGAATGTGGGGAGGGGGAAAGAGGGACAAGTCCCTGGCCCCACTGTTATCTGTATGTTGGCCTTCCCTATTGGACTCGGGTGGCCTGGGAGCAAGATCTGTCTCTCCCCCATCAGCCCGGAGACACCCTGAAGTCAGGTGTTGCACCTGGTCTTCAGGAGGCTCTACTCTTAGTGCCTGGTATAAGGCTGAAGACCCAGAAAACTCTCCTGGCCCCATGGAAAGCAAACAGCAGTTCTGTTGCATGCTCAGCTGAGATGTCAGGTGCATGAGTTCTTGAGTTATTCTCATCTATTCCTCTTACCAGTCTGTGGTAAGAGGAGAAGCCTCACTCACCAACTGTAGAGTACCAGAACAAAGGGCAGAAGGATGGAAGTACAGAAGTTGTTGTACTCTTCTTGGGTAAGAGGGAGACAAGGCTTGGGATTCCTACAATCAATTCCTCACACGTAAGCCTTATTTTGGGATTGGGAAGTTTCCCCTGTTTCTGGACAACTACTTTCCTCCCTTTGGCCCGGGGCCTCCTTCCTTTTGTCCCTCACTTGTACTGGATCTACAAACACATGCTCTTTGGTATCTTTCCCTTGATTTACCTTCAATCCCGCCACTGAAAATAAAAGAGAGACAACAATAAAAACCCTTCCCACCTCGTGGCAAAAACATTCCTCTTTTCTGAATCCTTACGATTTTCACCACACTAACAAGTTGATAAGACAAGAATGTTGTTGCCTTTCTCATTTACCGTTTTATCCCCCAGCCCTTACCCCAGAACTTATCGTGCTTAATGCAAGTTCTGTACAAATGAATGCATGCACTTCTCAGGAAGGGCTGGGAGTGGATCTCCATATTCACTTCATCCCTGGGAGGGGGCCTTAACCTGCAGTCTACACTGACACCCTCCAGTGGGGGGAAGCTGTATTCTGGGGTCTTGGAGCTAGGGAGCAGTGTTCATCTGCTCGTACAAGCTGGAGTGTACGTGTGTGTGTTATGGTGATGATACGACTGGACATTAATAAGCTCTAGCTCCCAAGACAATTCTAGAACCCCCCTCGAAACAACTTAGCTAGCTCATCTTACCATGAGTATTTTCCTTACATATATCCATCAAATTATTCTGCATATATGCTACTGAATAATCAGGTTTGTTTAAAGAGTTAAGGATTATTTTTTATTCAGTAAACTTTATTTATATATAACAACAGTACAAATTGTGTCCTTGGCTTGCAAAATAGGAGTGTTTCATATTTACAATAGGTACACAATAATATATTAGAATAACAAAAAACCCCGCTTTATTGGAACATTTTAAATACTTAATTTTCTTACAGTTTTTTATTCCACAACACCTTTCAAAACAACAAAACCAGACAACCATCATTGTATTTGCTTAAAAATATATATAATACAGATTCCAGTGTGTCTAGAGGAGTGGGTTTGAGTAGGAGAAGTTGGGGGGAAAGGCAGGTGGGCTCAGGGCCCTAGACTCAGGGTATAAGGAGCTTGTCCCTTCTTCCCCTACACACCAAGGAACATGGGGGGACCAT
This sequence comes from Arctocebus calabarensis, assembly GCA_963573935.1. Taxonomy (NCBI): domain Eukaryota; kingdom Metazoa; phylum Chordata; class Mammalia; order Primates; family Lorisidae; genus Arctocebus; species Arctocebus calabarensis. The sequence continues at coordinate 15,213 of CAUYON010143840.1, forward strand.
GTTCCATTATGCCCTCTACCTTTGATGCCAGTGTGGAGAGCAAAGTCAAGGTGAGGTCTGTGGCTGAAATCCAGAAAATGCCCCCACCTTCCCCTTGCAGCAGAAAGGAAATGGCTTGGTATGAAGGGAGGGCTTCCCTATGGTGAGGAGGATGAGATGTGGGTGTCCCCAAAAGGCTGAGGACCCTCCAGTTTGCTTATTGGGCTGAGGCGCTGGTAATCGTCTTTTAGGATTTTTCCTAGGACTATTCAGAAATATCAAGAATACAACTTTATCCTTCATTTGTGGAGATCACTGAGGCCCAGGTGATACAACTTCCCACTTTGGGGAAACTGGGAGAAGAAAGAGAGACTGTGAGTTGTGGAAAGGATGCCAGCATTTCCTCAAAGCACATTCCTGAGACAAGGCATCAGAAGGCCTTGAACTTCATCTCCTACATGCCAAATGGGTCCTGCTCCTGTGGTCCTGTGTTGACGAGGCCACTTGCATTTTTTTCCACTAAGGCTCAGTTCTTTCCTCTCTGTGTTCAGCCCCAGGAATCTTGAGCATGACACAATGTGGCCTCCTAGATCAGCTGCTGGCTCACTATTTACTGGCAGCAGGTTAATGGGGGCAGGTATAGTGACTGGGACGCACCTGGACATTTATCAGCCAGAGGCTTCTAATGGTTCCCTGTTGGTTCTGCCCAGACCATTTTTTCATTTGGCACACCCATTGCTTCTGCTTAGCAGGGCCAGGGGTCTTACTCCTATTTCTTGTCCTTATTTGGTGGAACTGAAGGAAGGTCGGGTGCTCAAGCAGCAAGCAAAGTACTGCCAAGAGAGACGGTGGCGGTAGAAACCAAAGGGGCTTTCTCTGCTGGGGGAACGTCCCCAGGATAAGGTAAGGCAGCTGGGTTGGTCCACTTCCTTACTAGACGCCTTTCCCTATGAAACGTGTGTCCTCTGGCAATAGGGGAGGAGAACTGAGGCTGCTAAGTTGGTGACAGGAATGAGCAGCCTGAAAAATAGAAATTGGTTAGAAGGATCTTCCTGGTCTCTGTCATTTCTGTTTTCCCATACCTTGAGCAGTGCCTGGCAGTTAGCTGCTGCCTAAGAAGTTATCCGAATGAATGAAGGCATGCAGGCAGTCCTTCCCTCCTGCAGTGAGCTGAGCAGCTGATCCACACTTCCAACAACCGAACTCTGTGAGGAGGGAACTGGCTGCCAGCAGTGGATCAGAAACGGTTTGGAGAGCGGCACTGCAGCACCTGACTCCAGGCTGAGGGCAGGAGGCAGAAGTGGGGGCACATGCTTTCCATTTTGTCCCTTAGCATCCTCTGTGTTGCCAAGCGCCCTCCTGGGGACCTTGTCCTTTTCTAGAGCATTGTCACTTTGCAGACTCATGACACGAAGAGAAGCAGGAGAGACTTTGGGGAAGGTCTTTCCTCTCTGCCTCCCCACAAGATGGATAGCTTCTTGTGGGGAGGGGCTGTGGCTTTAATCCTTCTTCCTTATACAAGGTCAACTTGTTCTCAAAGTGGATGAAAGGGAGAAGACACACTCCCTGTCCCCCCATTACACACGGTATGGATTCCATTGATTTGTGGTGGTCCAAAGCCAAGAGGGGTGGCAGAGGGACAGGTGAGAAGCTGGAAAGGGGGCCAGGTTCTGCGACCTTTCACCCTGATGGCCTGGTTTGAGTCCAGCCATGTTTTCCTTTTTTTTCCTTCCTTCCAAAAGGATGCCCCTGTACCACTTCCTTTGCCAGCCTAAGTTCCCCAACTCTCTCATGGAATCCTGAGAAATGTGGCCAAACCACTCACAGCCAGCTTTGCCTTTTTCCTCTTCATTCCTCAATTGGCTCCCCCATTCTTCTCCTTGTCCTCCAAGAAGCTTCCAGGAAGCACCCCAGGGGCAGCAAAGGGTCACCAGCATAAGCTGCTGGACATGCTCCTGCAGAGGTAAGGCCCGGAGCAGGAGCAGCTGCCGTGTCTGGCCTCCATATACTTGAAAGTGGAGCCAAGCCTGGGTGCCAGTCTGGGCAGCTGTGTGATGAGAAAACCTTCATTCAAACAGAGCTCAGAAGTGAGATGGAATGGGCTGGAATATTTTATGGTAGCACAAAGTCTCCTGCTCACGTTCTTCTCATCCATATCTCCTCTCCTTTCATCTCCATAAATTATGGGCTCTGTGCTGATAAGCTTTGGGTGTGCTGAAGAGCAAACACTTTGGCTTAGTGCGGAAGGCCAGTCATTAGTATTTCTTTCAGGCTATTAATAGGACCGGAGAAACTTTAACCGAAGTGGATTATCAGAAGAAAGTGGCCTTGGCAAGGCTGGTTGTGAATTATAATGAAAACAGCAAGTTTCCTGAGTATTTTGCTGAATGCTTTTCTATTTCCATTTGTCAGCTGCATTCAGGCAAGAAACTAGAGCTGAGGAGACTGGGTGACGTCTGCTGTGCGGTTAGACAGTGATCCAAAGCCACACACCAAGCATGGAAGCCAGGCCTCATGCTCCCCTCCCCTAGACCTTTCCTGGGAATTGCATGTGGTCAGCAGAGCCTTTGGAAATTGGAATTACTTGGAGGCAAAACAGTGAAGCCAGGGCCCAGAGTTTTAATTACAGAGAAATGACTCTGTTCCAGTCTTTCTTGGTCTAGGATTCCTGATCCCTTGAAAAGTACAAAGGGGAGGTACTTCTTCTCCTGCCTCCCCCACTCTGACCCCTTTGCCTTTAGCTTGTCCTCTTACCTCTAATTCCAATGCTGCTTCCAGAGAAGATGAAGGTGGCTGCTAGGATTCATGCCAGTGTGGGAGGCCGGACACTCTGATGGCTGTCACCATCACCAAGGTCCTGATACTGACAGAGCGCTTTCCCTCTGGATGACTCCCATTGGTTTCTGTGGGGCCCCTGGTCCCATAGGCATGGGGCTTTGGTCTTTTGTTTGGGAACTACACTCAAGAGAGTTGACCACCCATGGTTTTGGGTGTCATTAGGAGACAGAGAGAGCAAGAAAGGGGTGCAGCGAGAAACTATCCTCTTGTTCACACCCATAAGTCCATGAGAGGCAGACAGAGAGGCAGAAGGCGGTAGGGAGGCACGCATGGTCATTTCCTCTGAGGAAGTGCTGCAGGCCCAGAGGGTTGGGACCATCCATGCATGAGTGAAGGTTGTCTCCCCTCTCCAGGCGGGAGAGAATGAAAGAAAGTAAGCACAATAAATACTGCAGTACTGCAGGAAGCACAATAAATACTGCAGCTTCTTTAACCTACGGCTCTTCAAGTATTGCTTTCTGTAAACAGTGTTTGATTTTTGTTTTCTTTGTAATTGCCAGGAACCACTGGAATATTGGATTGGAATGCAAAGCCCAACACCCCTGTTCCCAAATCAACTCTCAAAGGGAACCCCCTGGCCACACACCTCTGGACCATTTCTCCAGGAGGCCTGGTTTATCACAGGGACTGATGTAAGGTAGAGCCTCTCAGTGTCCTCAGGGAGGCCAGGAATCTGGTTTGGGAGAGGCACACCTCACCCCACTTCTGAAAGCAACTTTAAGGAAACCAAAAGGAAAAGTACCAAAGACCAGCTCCCCCTTTGCTGAGGTTTGGGATTAAATAAAATAAACAAACACCAGCAAAAAGCATCTGCACTCTGTAGGTAGTATCTCCTCTAAGAAAGGAGAATATACAGGTGTGTGGCACGGAGAGCTCAGTTTCCAGTCGGCCAGCTGGAGCGACTTGGTGGCTTTGCAATCTGGGCAGAGTTCCAGAGTTCCATGCTCTGCTGGATGCTGGGGTCCCAGTTTCACGGGCCACTATTCTTGCGAAGCGTTGGTGTGAACTTGTGCTCATTCTTCTTCTCCTCTTCGTTCTCCCTCCCTCTCTTTCTCTTTGTCTCTTTTTTTAATTTCAAGGAAAAGGAGACAAACATTTCCCCTCCAGTTTCTCTCAGCATCTCTGTAGGCTTTTTCTGGCATTTGGGAACAGGAGTTACATGAGGAAGGAGGCATGGAGGGGAAAGAGGTCAGGGACACAGAAATCGGAATTAAAAGTTGAACAGGATTAACAGGGCAGCTTTTTGTTTTGTTTTATTTCTGTTTTTTCTTTCCTTTTTCTTAAAAAAAATTAAATAAAGTTCTCATTATTTCCCTAATATACATCAAATGAGTTTCATGCAAAGCAGCAGTCACAGAGGCAGAACCGTGAGGCTCCTGCCTCTCAGCCTGAAGAACCACCTCCTGGCCCCGCTCCTCACTCCGCTGGCTGTGGATGGGTGACGCCCTCTGGCTCCCCCTGCAGGAGCTGGCTGTGATGGAACTTGGCTGGTGGAGGAGAGAGGGGCCCTCCCCTCTCCCCAGGGCAGGGATCTCAGGGAGCAGCAAGCTCTGGGGCCTCATCCCCTTCACTTGTCCTTCCTTCTGAGACTCCCCGTATGACTGCTTTGATGGGTCCCTCCACCCAGGAACTGGAGGCTGCTCTCAGCTTTCAATGGACATGGCATTAATGAGCTGCTCCACCTTATAAGCCAGCCGCTGTCGCCGGGCCTGCTCATCCTGCTCTAGGGCCCCGATGAGCTGAGGAACAAAAACAGAGGTAGGGCAGACTTCAGGACTCAGGAGAGAAGACATCATTTTCTGCAGTCCTTTCCCTTTCCATTCAGGCTTAATGAACATAACCTCAAATAATTCAAATGATTAATTCAATAAATACACACACACATATATATATTATATATATATCTTAAGATGTATACATATACATATCATATGTATATATCTTTGTTGTTGTTGTTGTTGTTGTTGTTGTAGTTGTCATTTTTAGCTGGTCTAGCCCAGCTTAGAACCCGCCACCCTTGTTGTAGGTGGCCAGTGCCTTACTGACTGAGCTATGGGCGCCACCTACCTGTTTTTCTTTTTTTTTTTTTTTTTTTGTGTGGTTTTTGGCCAGGGCTGGGTTTGAACCCACCACCTTTGGCATATGGGGCCAGTGCCCTACTCTTTTCAGCCACAGGCACCGCCCTTATATCTTAAGTGTTTCAAACAGGATCTGGCATATAGGAAGTGCTGTGCAAGTAGTAACTATCGCTACTACTATTACTACTTTCAGGTTCCATGTTGATGCATGTTGTGAATTTTCCAAAGGTGTCCTATTCAATCTCTATTTGTGTTAAGTCTACCTGTTTATCTGAAATGTAACTGACAGGCTCTGCCCAAGGGCAAAGAATAGTTTGACTCATTGTTTAAGAAAAAAGGAAATTAATCGTACAATACTTTGAACTGAAAAACAATTAAATTATTAAAAGTGTTATTTATTGGATGCACAATGACTTCGAGACAATGAAACGTGCAAGAAAGGGTTCATTGAATCAGAAGAGGTCGGGTTGCCTTATAAAGGAATGCTAATCATTCTTGAGCTCACGGGGCTGGCTTTTGACTCTATGGATATATTTTCTAAATTACTGTCTATTGTTATTAATATTTAAGGACTGAGTCAGGCTTCGTGGTTAGCTGAGTTGCTCTAGGCATGCTGGTTTCTGTGCGTTCTAGGGCCATGTCTTACCTCCTCACTGTACTTGCTGACATAGGAATAGATCTCATTGAGAGCGCTGAGCATGTTGAATTCCACAGCATGCAGGCGGGACTGCTCGGCGAGGTAGGCATTCATGTCCTGGTCACTGATGGCTGGAAGCTTGGCGATGTCTGCATAGTATCTGCCATGGTGGACAGGACAGGTACCTTGATGGGGGACTCAGAAAACATTTGCCTCTACCTACCATGGCCCCATGAGAGCAGTGGGTATCCCCAGTCCCCCCTCCTTGTTCTCTTCTGAGGCAGCTTCCTCTGGCCTCTTGCTTCAAGCAGAGGTTCAGAACTAAGTCCACAGTTTCTTTGGGAGATTCCCTCTAGCTGAGAGCTCCTGACTGCTGCACCCAGCAGGGTGGTTACAAGCCCAGACTCTGACCAAATTCCTTGTGTTCAAATCCCAGCTCTGTTACCTGCTTGCAGTGTGACACTAGGCAAGTTATTTAGCCTCTCTGTGCTGCAGTTTCCTCATCAGTAAAATGTGTGCTCTAGCACACTGGCAAGAGTGCAGTGGCATCATCAAAGCTCCCTTCAACCTCAAACTCCTGGGCTTAGCAATTCTCCTGCAACAGCCTCCTGGGTAGCTGGGACCATAGGTGCATGCCACCATGCCCAGCTGATATTTTTCTTTTTCTTCTTCATTTTCTTTCTTTCTTTCTTTTTTTTTTTTTTGTAGAGATGGTCTCACTATGTTGCTCAAGCTGGTCTCAAACTCCTGGCCTAAAGAGATCCTCCCACCTCAGCCTCCTAAAGTGCTAGGATTATGGGTGTGAGTTACCACACCTGGCTGATACATACAAAAACATTTGTCACAGTGCTGGTGCTTAGCATCTGCTCAATAAATGGTAATTAAGATGATAATCATCTGACTTCCAAGAGCACAAAACCACCCTCTGTCCTCACAACAATGAGTGTGGGCAAGGAAGAAGGAGGGAGCATGAGCCTGAGACTAATTATTATCTGAGTCCTTGGTCAGTGACGTGGCAGAGTAGAGGATGGGCAGGGAGACAGGGGCACCGGTCTGTCCTCAGTATGCTACTGACCTCTCTACCCAGCTCTTGTAGCTGGGGATGTCCTTGGCGTAGAGCAGCTTGTTGGAGGGGGAGTCCTTGCCCAGCCGGTGCTCTGATGTTGAGCAAGAGTCCATGAAGGTCTGGGCCACCACAGAGAGGCAGGCGTCTGTGATGCTGCCCTTATGGATGTCAAACACAAACTGGGGGTTCTTGATCACGTTCACCCAGAAGCGCAGAGGAAGGCTGTGGGGAAAGACAGAGTGGCCTGGATTATGTGGGTCACTCATGCCCCTTACACAGAATGCTGATATTCCTCCCCTCGTCTCCAGGACGTCAAAATGTCTACCCCAAGGAGCAATGGAATAAAACTGTAGAAAAGAAGTCCAGCTACCTTAACCTAAGCTGTTTCTGACCTGGGAGAAAAGGAGAGGTATGCTGTCTCCTAACAGGGCACTGACCCTCTAATGAGCGAGTGGTGGGCATGGGTGCATTCTGTTCCCTCTTAGTGGTTTTTTCTAAAGGCCTCCACGCCCCCAGGGAAGCCCAAGTACAGAAGACAGCACAGTTTCTCAGGGCTTCACACAAAGCCACCAGACTCCTGGAGTCCCTTCATAGTGCCCGTGGCCATTGTCCAGAAGGACGCAGCAGGCAGCCCCAGACACTGGGGCATAAAGGGCACCACCTGTGCTCCCCGCCCAGCTCTGCCGCAGAAGCCACTTCCCAGCACTGGCCGGGCCTGGCAGGGCAGAGGAATGGGCTCCCCCAGGGCAAGTTCTTTCAGGCCTCTCCCCAGGGCATTCTTGTATTTGGGCAGGGGCAGAGGGAGAAGAGGAGGCCATTGTTGGTATCCTGGGAATGACTGGCTGTAGAGTTTTTCCCACCCTAAGAGGAACTGGTCAGTAGTTAGGAGACTTCCTTCTGCAAGTCGGGAATTTATAGCCAGAGGAGAAAGATTTTTTTCTGCTCCTTCGACCATAAGGCGTATAAACCCATTCACTCTCCTTCAAAACCAGAACAGCTGCTATTCTTCCTTCCTTTTCCAGCTCTGCCTTCTCTCCTGGCTGCCTCCCCGCTCTTAACTCTTTTGACTCCTCCGTAGAGTGAGCACTCTCCATCGGCTTGTCCTTCTAGCCTACAATGATGTTCCCTGGTCCCAGCTCATCCCTCCTCTCCCCTTCTTCACCTTCTCTGGCCTCTCACGGACCCCAAAGTATCCCAAATATCTCAGTAGCACCAGGTCTTGGGAGCCATCAGCTTGGCCCACCTAGGAGCCCTTCCACTGCAGTCCCCGCCTGTCTTCTGAAGTGCAATGGGATCACTCACTTTCCTGTAACCTGAGAGGAGCTGCCTCAGCTGAGAGCTGACTTCTGTCTGCCACCCTCCTCTTCCTCTGGCAGCTTTGGGGAATTCTAATAATCTTTCCTTGGACATCTGCTCTTTGAGGTCTGGCTAAGGAAACTCTGTCCCCACCACAATGCCAGCAAAGTGCATTTCTATAACATTACTTGGATCTGGCCAGCACAAAGAAAGCATAGAGATGGGAATAACTCAGTACTTTCTCTTGGTTTCCCTGAAATTAGTCACTCCCAGGGCTGGGCTGGGACCCTTCACAGTAAAGGAGACAGCCACAGCCCTGCCCTAGGAATGCAGATGGAAGTCCAGCCTTGGCAACATGCACTGTGGGCTCCCCATCCTGAGGCCACCCCAGCCTCTCCACCTCACTCGTCTGTGATCAAAGCTGCAGACTCAGGAGGGCTCAGTGACCACCACACTGAGAAATAGATGTGGTTGGGGTTGGCCTTTTCCAAAGTGTTTTGTTGGTTGCTAGGACTTTTGATTCCCAAATAACAGCCTGGGCCCATCTGTGCCGGCTCTGTTTTCTGAAGAGACCGCTGACTCCAGACAGCTGTGTGGGCTGCCTGCCCAACCCAAATGCCTGGACCTCCCCTCTCCCTTCTCTGAGCTCTTTCCCAAAGGAAGCCTTTTGACTTCAGCTCTTGGCCAGGCCCCATCGGACCTGAAAGCCAGTCTTTAGCTTGGTCTGTGGTCCAGGTTCAAAACTCAGGAGGGAAAAGTTTCATGCCAGGGACATGAGGGAACTTCTCCCACTGCTGGTCAGAATGCAGAGGTGACTTTAGGGGAGAGAGTCACGCCTGCAGGACATTTTGCCTGCTGCTTCCTGAAAGCCATAGTGCTGGGGTAATCACTTGGCCTTAAGAGATCAAATTTGCAATAAAATCCTCCTTGTCAGTGGGCGTAAGTCTGCAGCAGGTGCGAGCTCCCGCCCAAGGGCTGGCCAGCCTTGCCAGGGGTCTGAGTTTAATTCAGGGCTTCCTCATGAATTCCCCAGAACCCAGGAAATGCCTTGGGTCTGTCCCACTCAGAATGCCCCACAATGCCTGGCTCTGAAGCTCTACTGCAGGTTTCAAAGGCAGCTCTTTGCATAGGCTCCCTCAGTTTTTTTCTCCTGAGAAATAGAGGTCTTAGGTTCAAGGGAGAAGGTTCTTCCTGGGGAATGGTCAGTCTGAATGGTCAGAGCTCAAGCATGCACCCTGGTGCCAGGCCTCAAGTCAGGTGGGCCTCACTTGGCACAGATAGCATGGGGCCCACGTGGGCTCTGCACAGCATATGTGCACGATTTGCTCTAGGAGCATTGGATCACCAAGCCCAGCTGAGAACAGGCCGCCCTCCCATCTCCCAGGGTCGACGCAGGTCCCCACCCCTCACAACCCCAGGCCTCTCCAGGCATCATCTCCTGCTGAGCCCTCCTGAGGTTTACCAGTTGCTTTTCCAGGTGTGCCGCACATCTGTGTCATGGATGCTGTGTCTGTCTGCCTGCTCATCCAGGAAATCGAACATGTACTTGATGGCCAGGGGGAGTGCGCTGCCCCGGTGCACAGTGCTAAACAAGGTCTCAAACAAGTCATCCACGAACTTCTGCAGGGTGCCCTGGGAAAGGGGGAGGGGGAGTGAGACAGAGGGTGGGCATCCCAGATGGTGCCTTGGAAATCTGCCTGGGACACAAGGCTGGGCGGGCAAAGTGGTGAGTGGGGAAGAGTACTGCTGGGAGATGGGAGAGACTGAATGGATTGGGGTCCTGCAGAAGAGGCTCTTCTCCATGCTGCAGCCACCTGCCACATTCGTGCTTGTGTCCACACCAGGTGGATGTGAACTCAAGGCCTTAGACTGGAAGATAGGAAGGGCTTTGAGTGCAGGCTTCCATGAGGGAATAAGAGCGCACAGGCTGGTAGGCCAGTCTGGAGAAGGTGACCAAGGAATGAGCTGGAAGACTGGGTGCAGGAGCATGGCGGGACCAGGGAGGGTCTGATGGGGAGGTGGGAAGAGCCTTAAGATATCAGTGGCCTGGGACAAGTGTTGTCTGGAGTTCTAGAAAGTGTGCTGCAGGTGAAGGATCTAGAACAGCGGTTCTCAACCTGTAGGTCATGACCCACAGGAACTGTATTAAAGGGTTGCAGCATTGGGAAGGATGAGAACCACTGGTCTAGAAGAATTCCCCAGAGAGAGTTCTGATCTACAGGGCCCTGGAGGGTCTCTGGAGATGGGACAAGGGTCCCACACTTCACGAGCTCATGATATACCTCTAAAAGTCATTAAACCTCTGGTTTCTTCCAGTGCTTCTTAGTTGGTGCCTTACCAGTATGCTGAGCATATTAGGTAAAGCTGAAATGAAGACTTGTTGCTCCACTTCTGGAGCACGTCTGAGAGTTCTAAGTTGGATGCCACTGTAATAGGGGTCCAGCGGCATTGTCGTAGGGTTAGTGGGAGAGAGATGTGAATTCTAGCCTGGCCTGGGAAATGGGGGCTGTATGATTGCACACTCATGAGCATATTCTGTTCTCTGTTTGGAAGGCTAGAGGAGGTTGTCTCACTTCCACCATTTGGGGTTGGTTGGATGCGATGGGATGGGATGGGATGGTAAAGAGGGAGCCTTCCCTCAGATTACGGATTACTGGCAGGACTGGCTTTCCTTTTGTTTGTGGCCAAGGCAGGTAGAAAATGCAATGATGGTAGAGGGCCAGCATATCTGCCCAGCTAACACCCACAAGAAACTCTGATATCTTCCTAAGGGTGCAAGGGGCCCAGAGGGAAGCGAGCTGCTCCCATAAAGCATAGTGGTAATATCAACAGCGGGTGGAAGTTAATGACTGCCATTTCTGCCACAGTGGGGTGAGTAGAAGGTCTGACCCCTGAAAGCCTTGCCCAGGTACCTGGACTACAGCTAGTGTGAATGGGTTCCCCTGTAGGATGCACTCCAGATGTTCTTTCTGTGTGGAGGTGGCTATTACCACGCTCTCCAGTGAGGAGCATTCCCTGGCCCAGGCAAAGCAGGACTTACCTTGGTGGCCAGAAGTCGGGTCAGATAGATCTCAGACACCATCTTGCTGCCCCGGTCACCCTCCTTCTGGTCACCATGGTCATGGTTCTTCACCAGATGCCACACCTTAACCCCACTTTCAAGGTCTGGGGTGATCATGGGGGCCCGGGAGCGCAGGCTGTCGGGGCTGCCCGTGTACCTGAAGGAGGAGTCTGGGGAAGGGGCGGAGGACAGTTGTGAGTGCCCCCAGAGCCCCTGTGCGCCTGCTGCATGCACTCAGAATAACCTCATGTCAGGAGGAAGGGGACCCAGGGGACCTCATAATTGGTGGATTATTTGAGGGATCCTGGGCTGACATGAGCACAGAGGAGTATGAAGTCTTTAAAAAATTTTTTTTAGAAATTCTCTGAGCTAGAGAGACCCTGGGGAACTTGGGAGTTCCCTCTCCTCTGATGCTCCCAGCAATGAATAATTAATAAGTAAAATGCCAATAGGACGCTGTCATCAGTGCTTTAATAAAAATCTGGATATTAAAGTGCTACAAGTTGTAATGCTCCCCTTGGTCTTTCTCTCTTGGGGCCCAGGGTGCAGGATTTCCTGAGCCCTTTGTGGAGCTGCTGGGTTAGGTCCTGTGGTGCTCTTTAGCTGGGAAGCCTGAGCACATACAAGAAACCAGAGGAGACCGAGTCAGAGAGAGGGATGTGCTGTCATCTCGTTGCCCACAGAGGTAGGTAGAAGGACAGGCTGAGGATGGCTGATTTATTGTCTAAACTGGGACACATCTGAGAGTAAAGAGGGTACTATTAATAATTCAGCCAGGACAATAGGCATAAACTGGAACTGGGATATATGTACCCCCATCCAGGTGCCTTCCTGATTCTGGGCCACTCTGACTCCTTTTAGGCCTTGGATATCAAAAGAAGGCCCCTGGTGCCACCTGCTCCCACAGCTGCAGGGACAGTCTGTTCTGGGAATGACTGGACCAGGGAGGAAGAGAAATGAGCAAGAGAGCCTGGGAATGGCAGCCAGGCCCTCCACCCCCTGCAAGCGCCCCCTGCTGTTAGAGCGGTGGTGAACAGGCTCCAGGAGGCCCCACCCTGAGCAGCTCTGACTCCTTTGCTGGTCCTCACCGTATCTGCTGATGGACGTCCGGGAGATGCTGGCAGAGGCAGGGATGTTGTAGGAAGATGTCTGTTTGGGGACCAGCGCCACCACTGACCTGTCTGACACCTGAGAAAGGTATAAAAGGTACAGTGTGGGTGAATGCAGGTGTCTGGGGAAGTTGAATAGCCAAGTACTTCTAGAGGGTTATAAACTAGGTGTGGGGTAGGGAGCAAGCAGTTCAACAACACTAGGAATAACAATTACTATGTTTTTTTTAACTTTCACTGGACTAGAGCTGCACTGCCCAGTATGGCAGCTACTTGCTACATGTGTCTATTGAGCACTCAAAATGTTGCCAGTCCAGGCTGAAAGCTAAGCATCTGAGTCGAATTGTACTGTAAATTGATTTTAATGACTCAGTATAAATAAGAGACTATAAACCATCTTAGTAATTCTTGTATTGATTACATATTGAAATGGTAATTATTTTCAATTGATTGAATTATGTAAAATATATTGTTAATATTAATTAATCTGCTTATTTTTACTTTTTAATGACTAGTAAAAATGTTGAAGTTACACATGTGACTTGCATTACATGTCTGCCTGATGGCGCTGAACTAGATGTGGCTTCCCATCAACCTTGTGAGTTACATACAATTATTCCCATTTTACAGATGAAATCGTGGAAGCAGAGGCAGGCTAAGAGATATCTTCAAGTTCACATCATTAGTACATTAATAGAGCTGATATTTGTAGCCAGGTCTGTTAGGCTCTAGAGCACGTGTTCTCATTATCTATCTTAATTTGGGATTTTAATTCAAGTCACACTAGTCTGAAGCCCATTTACCCTTTTGGGCTCTGATTTCCTTCTGACCTGGGTCCTGTAATGCCTGAGCTACTTTGAAGAGTATCACCAAAGGGGTAACTACCCTTGGGGAATCAAAGAGAAAGGTGGTACCTGGCCCCATCCTCTGTAAGGGTGCCCAGGCTCAGCATCCGGCCTGCAGGGAGAGGGCTGATAAATGAGGAGCCATATTGAAGACATTTGGGGCCATTTTGATTTAAGATTACCTTCCATCCAATAAAAACAGAGAATCCCTAGAATTGCGGCGATCCAATTAAACCCTTAACGCACAGGGAATAAAACAGCTATAATAATGTTATGGGCCATAAAACATTCCTATTAAACCATTTTTTATTTTAACAATTTTTATGAACTTTATAAGTTTGATTTATAGTTGCACCAGTCATAAAACCATCTTTCTGGGTCTTAAATTGTCAGTCCTTCTCTCCCACCAAAAAAGAATTAAATGTTGGGAAGTCAAACTATAAATGAACATTAGTGCTAACGAGATTCCCTGATAGCAGGTTTTAGTGGTGGTGTTTAATTTTACCCTCCCTATAAATCTGCAGGAGCCCAGGAAGTTTTTTAACATCTCTTTGTTAATTAAGAATATGCAGATTTCTTCTGTAGGGGCTCCAAGGAGGGTAACAAGAGGGCAAGGCTTTGTCTTGATGCTACAAAGCTTGGGTGCCTAGAAGATGCTCAAAGCTCCATCACTTCCCAGCTGGAGCAGCTTTCTGGACTTGTCAGCAGTTTGCACCACCGGCACTGAGACTAGGGGTGTTGGGGGTCTCTCTACCTCTGTCTTTCAGGAATTCTTACAACTGACAGCCCAGAAATGATACTCTGAAAGCTTGGCAGGGGCAGGGGTTTACACTCTCAGGGAGAAGAGATTACGTTATCATTTATGGTTTCTTATCATCTCCAGGAAGATTCACAAGGTGACTCATACAATCACAGTTCAACTCAATTCTGGGTCTAGTGATTAAACTTCTTTTGTCCTTGGTTTTTCTCTCTCTTAACCAATTGGCAGTGTAAGTCTATGGTCAAAGTACCTGGCTGGATCTGACCTTGGCTCTGCCTCTTACTAGCTACATGACTTCACTTCTCTGTGCCTCAGTTGTCAATGGGGATAATGTTGCCATGAGAATTAGAGGAGTTAAAAGACATAAGGGCTGAGAGCAGTGCCTGGTGCTCAATGAGCACTCAGTAAGTGTTGATGTGAGTGTTGCTATCATGAACACCATCATCATCGCCATCTCCCAAAGGGAAGAACACTCCTTGCTGTCCCCTGTCACTCAGGGATACATGTGGGAAGTGCCTTGCACTCAGTAAAAGCTCAGTAAATATTTGAGGAATGAGTGCTTACATGAATGATAAATGACATCAGGGAATTGAAAGTGCTTTGTGTGCTGTGCACCATAAGAACAGAATATTCCATTCTTCTGACTGCGAGCCACAGGATGGCTAGTTTAGCTATAAGCATCAGAGCAGCAGAGACAGAAGGAGAAAGGTCCTGCTCCTGCCCTTTTGAAACTTACAATTTGGGAGCATAATGCTATTCTCTTTTCCTCTTCCTTATACAGCTACAATTGGTTTATTAAAATTGTTCTACTGGGTGCGTTAAGCACTATGTGAAGTGTTTGTGTGTGTGTATACAGAATTATCAGGGAGTGAGCGCAGCTACCTCAGGTATAAGTACACATCCTGGGTACCTCATCCTTCCAAGTCAGGGTCCTTATGTCCATTTTACAGATGAGGAGTCCAAGGCTCAAAGAGATTAAAGTCATATTGCCAGAGAGTGGGGAAGTGTGGGTTTAAATACAGCTTCCAAAGACTTTCCTCTTCCCACTACACCACACTCACTCATTTGGGGCAGGGTCCAGTGTAGGGGATGCAGACCAGTGAGGGCACTGGAGCCTGGGGAAGAGCATTTCAGGGGATCCCCAGTTCCCGCTGATTCCTCTGGGCCCCTGGAGGCTTGCAGTGGCCTGGTGGTTGGCAGCTCACTGCTTGATGGCCCAGCCTGCCAGCCCCCTGCAAGCTCCCCTTTCTGAGGCAGGGACAGGGGAGGTTATTATTAATCAGACAATCCCATGGGTCCTGCAGCCTGAGGCACTTCCTCTGGTTGGTTTAATTTCCCTTGGTGTCTCTCATTTCCAGTTTCTATTTCAGTATTTTTCCTGAATCCCAATCTGTCTACCTGTGCTTAATCTTATAGAGACCCCCAGCTGCGAGTGGTTACCATGGGAGGGAAGAGGAGGTGAGAGTGGATACCTCCTTGATTGACTGTTTTTTGCTGGGTTTTTTATTTTTATTTTTTTGACTGCTCATTCACTACAACTGCCAGTGTGTGAAGCACTCCCCCAGTTCTATGTAATCAATTGCACACAACTGTAATGGGGCAGGGTTCACTATGTGCCCCGTGTTATAGGTGAGAAGGACAGCTTGAGCAATTTTCCCAAGGACATTAGCTACCAAGTGGCAGAATATAAGACCCCAAGACAAGTCTAACCAGTTCCCCCTACACTGCAAGTCAGAAGTGTGAGCTGTGTTTGTATGATGCCGAACAGGGAAAGAGCCAGGCAGCTAGCGGTAGGTACCCACGTGGAGGACTTGGCAACGTGCGATTTTTTCTGCAAATGTGGAGACATGTAGGGTAAATATGCCCAGGCCATACTGCAGACCTTAAATCTATTTCTGTGGGTGCACTCTGGGCCCCTGTCATTTTTGACACATCCCCCTAGTAACCCTAACGGGCAGCCAGGCCTGAGAATTGCTGCTTTTAGGCTTGGGGAGGAGGCGGAAGGGGAGAGAAGAAAATCCCTTTGGAAGACTTTGCAGGCCTTCAAGGAGGCCTGTTGGGAAGGGAGCGTTCAGGAGGTTAGGCAGGGAGGCCCTGCCCTCACCTGATAATGCATCAGAGTGTTGAGCCGCTTCCAGTCGCCCTCGATCTTGGTGGTGATGTCCTCATCCTGCAGCACGACCCGGGCTATCCGGCCCTGGCGCCACTCTGAGTGGAGGGGGGCGGGCAGGTGGCAGTGTGAGGGGCGTGGAGGCTGTGAGCCAGGGTCCCAGAGGCTTGCTTCCTCTACGGAACTGGCACTGTCAGCCCCTTGGGCTGGTGCCCTAATAGAGCTTAGAGAGAACTAGAACTCCATGGGGTCCAGGCAGTGGGCCGAGTGGGGAGACGCATAGGCCCCCCAGAGTCTGTCACACCTGAGCAGGCAGTGCCAGAAGGAAGAAGCATTTCACGTGGCCCTTGCCTGGCCAGGGCTCAGTCATGCTCCCAGGAGGGCCCTGTGCAGGGTAGCATCCCCTCCTCCCACCCCTCCCATGACCTGAATGGTGCCCAGGAAGCAGCTTGTCTACCCCTTGCCCTTCATATTCCAAGACCAGGCTTCCTACCCAAGTCCATGTCGACTGCCCTCGGCCGCTGGGAATAGGGCACGTTCTTATACACAGCATCGAGAATCTTCTCCTTGACCTGTGTGATGGTGTCACAGTTCAACGCCTTCACTGGGATCTCTGGACTGTTTTCATTGTCGGGGTTGACACAGTTCAGGATCTACAAGTGGGGGATAGACGGGGAGAATGACAAGAGTTGAAGGAGCAGTTTGAGAAAGAGGCTCAAGGCTTTTGTCCAAGGTTCACTTTCCTTATACGGGAAATAGAGATGCTTCACTGGTCTGTGCCTCAGTTTCCCTCACTTCTCTGAAGTCTGCCAAATGAGAGCCTGAGTACTGTGTCCACCCTTTCTGCCTCAAAGAATGAGGACTCTACTTTCTAGCTCCTGGATGGATTACGAGAGACCAGGGGCCTAGAGAGAGTTCTAAATATATCAAGTGTTAGCGTCATACCTTCCCAAAGCCTCTGCATCAGGAGTCCATATACTCACATCTTTCCCACAATGCTAATTAACCCATACCTAATGATGTATTAATTAATCTCCTCTAAGTTTGTCTAGGGTAAACTGAGGCATCGAGAGCTCTCAGGGTCCACCAAATGAGATAGGGTTGAAGCAACTAGGTTTGCCTGCCTTGACCTTGGTATGCTTATTCTGCCCTTTGGGCTTGCCCCAGACCATTCCTCAGCCTCTTTACTGGTCCCCACAACTGCCTTTGAGGTCAGAGGGCAGGCTGTGCATCAGAAGTAGAGGATGACTGAGGTGTCCCTGAGCTTCTGGCCTCCTCACCAGGGTCTTGTACTCGATCTGCTGCCGGATGAGCTTGTCCTCGCTCAGGGAGTAGCGGGCCTCGCCCGTGATGGCGTCAATGGGGCCCTTCTCCATCTGCTGTTTGATGGCACAGTACAGCATGAACAGTGGCTCCCCGGCGCACTCCTGTGGGCATACGTGGGCAGGGAAGTGTGGGCGCTGGCCTCCTTGGGTTTGCTCATTCTCCCCCTCCTCTCTCAGAGCTGGGCTAGTGGGGAGAGAGGCTTCTTGGGCTTGCTTTGCTTTGGGGCACCCCGCCAGGTAGGGTTTTGCTCCTGAGAGATGGAATCCCCATGCACCCCGACAATGCGGATCAGAGGAGCCGCCAGTACCCTGCTCTGGACTCTGGGTCTCCAGCTCATGCCCCTTCTCACCTTCAAGAACTTGTGCAGGAGGAAGGCAAACCAATTGGTCAGCATCTTCTCAGCTACAGACTCTGTCCTAGGGGAGAGAGAAGGGATGAGGCATTCTTTCACGGAAGGGTCTCGGTGGGGGGACATGGGGCAGAAGCTAGGGGACCTGGGTCCTAGCCCTACTCTACCCATAACTACAAGTGTGACCTTGAGTCATGCACGGGCAGCCTCTTTCTAGGTCTTAATTTTCTTTTCTTTCTTTCTTTTGTTTTTTTGAGACAGAGTCTCTCTCACTACGTTGCCCTCGGCAGACTGCTGTGGCATCACAGCTCACAGCAACCTCAAACTCTTGGGCTCAAGTGATTCTCTTGCCTCAGGCTCCTGAGTAGCTGGGACTATAGGTGCCTGCCACAATGCCCAGCTATTTTTTTGTTGCAGTTATCATTGTTTTTTAGCTGGCCTGGGCCTGGTTCGAACCCGCCAGCCTGGGTGTATGTGGCCGGCGCTATAACCACTCTGCTACAGGCTCCAAGCTGGTCTCAATTTTCTTAGACCCGAGTAGAAGGGTGGGAGCTTTCATCCCTGCTGGTTTGTGCTACTCTGAACTGCTTGGCTGGCTCTGGAAAAGGGCTACTGAGACAGGCATTTGGTGCCCATTGTATAAAGGACCAGTTTTCCCTGCTTCCTCCTGGTCTGAGAATGATAGAGAATTTTCCTTTCCCTGGGATTTCTTACACACCTGAGCACTCTGTTTTGTGTATCTGGAAGGCACCTGGCACCTTCCCCTCCACATTCTCAGAGTTCCAATCCTGACCCTGCCATGTACTGGCTGTGTGACCTGGGGCAAGTCATTTAACCTCTCTGGATTCAGTCTGCCCATCTCCAGAGAGAAACAGTGGCAATAACACCCACACCCCCATACTTGTTGTCAGGGTTGAATGAGTTAATATTTGTAAAGTGCTAAGAACAGCGCCTGCTACCTGCTAAGCACTCCGTAATATTAGCTGTCATTACTGCTGACATTGGGGTCCAGGATCCCAGCCCCTTAGGTAGAGAGCAGTGCTGAAGTGTTTAGCCAACCGGGGATCTGATTGTGGAGCCACCACCCCCTCCTTCCCCTCCTCCATCTCAGGGCTACAGATCTGGGGATTTGGGAAAGAACAAAGCGGCTGTGACAGACCCTCTCTGAGGGGCATTTTAACTCCCTGCACGTGGTGTAAATTATACCCTCTGGTTGCAGTAAATCTCAGGCATTTGCCAGGGCTGCTCAGCAATCCAGGCCTGGGAGAGAGTGACAATGGCAGAAAAAATTGTAGCTTTCTCCCCTGGCTCCTCCCAGCACCCTCTCCCTGCATTGTGCCTGAGATTAGCTCTAATTTAAATACAACAGTTCTTAATAAGAGTTTCTAATGCTCAGATTGGCAGGATAGGGGCTCAGTACTCATAAAACAAAGCCATTTTTTTCCTCCCTCCTCACCCCACGTGGGGCCCCCAGTAACCTTGCTAGGAGAAGGCTAAAGAGGAGGCATAGTGACAAAATTGGAGTACTCCATGCCCTGCTGCCCAGAGGGGCCCCAGAGCTGTGCTTGGCTCCCGACAGCCTCTAGGGAGGATGGGCTCCAGGGATGCCAAGTTCTCTAACCCCTTCTCCTGCCATGAAAAGGGTAATGGGGTTGTGTAGTGGATGCTGGTGATTCAGATCCAGGAAGCTGAGCATAGAGAGGGCAGGTCTCACTGCCTCTAGCCCAGTGCCATTCAGTAGACTCTTTTGTGATAATAAAAATGTTCTCTGGCCGGCCATGGAGCATGTGGCCACTGAGCACTTGGAATGCGGCTAGAGGCTAGTGGTTGCTGTGTGGGACAGTGAAGCTCTGGAGCCACAGGGAGGGGAGACTGAGATTGGTGCTAAACAACAGAGAGGTTACATCAATGGCCTCAAATGACAGAGTTTGCAGGAGGCAGACCTGGGCCTTCAGCTGAGATCCAAGCCTAGGAGGCTTCAAACAATGCTGTTTCCCTGGGCTGGGGGAACATAAGATCCTGCCCTGGGGGATGAAGGGCACAGGCTGCTCTGCATGGATGTTATTCTGGACAACAGGCCCTCTCCTGCTGCTTTTGGGGTGCCGCACCCTGGTCAGACACCCTGCCACCCTCCCCATGCCCTGCCATAGGTCAGACCTCCGGAGAAGCAGCTTGGGGTGGTTCTTGTTCTCCAGGTTCTTATCAATGAGGTCCGAGAGGAGCTGCTTGAGGACGTCGGTGGCATACTCCAGGCGGCCCTGCAGGCCGGTCATGATGAGGGAGGCCACGTTGCCCCGGTCGCGCATAGAGAAACTGCGCTGCAGCTCCAGCGTGCGGATGAAGGTGAGCAGGAACACCTTGTTGTTGATGAGCTGGGCGAAGAGCTTCAGAGCCTTCTCCACGTGCTGCTGCCCGTTCCCCTGCACCTGGGGTGGGGTGCCACAGGGCAACACCCTCAGAGGACAGGCTTCTGGGCTCCCACCTTAGGGTCTCACCGAGGCCTCGTGGCAACAACACTGGTGATAGGACCCTGTCCTTGAGGCCTGTGCACCCCTGCCATCCCTCTTCTACCCACCCACGATGGCAGGAATGGCTGGTCTCTGAAGTCTGCAGTCTGCTCTGAACTTTCAGCGGGCTGGGAGGGCCGGGCTTTCTAGGTTCCCTGGGAGGGGATGCTGCCTAGTTTTCCCAGGCACACAACAGGAGATACCCCATCAGACTTCTTCGATTTACTAGTCTCCCCTTAATCTCCTCTGTCCTAATTTATTATCTTTAGTAAAACAAACCAACAAATGAACAAACACATCTCATAGAATCCTATGTCTTTCTTTAAACCTCCTAAAATCCATTTTAGAATGAGGCAGGATCTTAGTTAATTAATTCAGTCATTAATTAAAAATGACAAACAATGAGCCTTACTCTGAAATCATACCAAAGAGCCTGGGTGCCCCCTTGGCCATGACCTTCGTGATAGCTCTGTTGCCATGATGCTGTTAGGAACTATTGGCCCCTCCTTGTACCTAACCTTACTCTGTGCTGGTGGGTCCCTCCTAGATTTCCTAGGAAGCCCCAGCCCTGCGTCCTTGCTGGGTGGTAGGGCCAGGAAGGCAGGTATTACCTCCAGTTCCCGCAGGACAGGGTGATCCTCGATGCCTGGAAACAGAACTCGCATAGCATAAGTACGATAGTCCAGGTAGGGGATTCCTGAGCGGTCCAGGTCACTGGTCAGTTCATTGATATCTGTCTGCAGCTCAGCAAAAGCTGCGAGAATGAGCAGAGAGGCGAGGCTCAGGGAGGACCCCAGTCGGGGGAGGAGAAAGCAGGAGAAGTCTGCAAAGGAGGAGCGGATGGCTTGGGGTGCAGAGATAGTGAGGATTCCAGGTGTGTGTCCCCAGTGGTGGGGGACACTCTTACACTGCCTTTTGTAGGTGGTGGAAATTTGTAGGTGGTGATTTTTATATTATTTTCTCCTCTGTGCTTATCTACAATTTTGCATTTTCTTTCAACATATCACAAGAGCAGTTAAATCAAAGACTAAGGATGGCTGGGTACAGTGTCCCAGCAGTTTGGGGGGCTAAAGTAGAAGGATTGCTTGAGGCCAGGAGTTTGAGGCTACAGTGAGCTATGATTGGACCACTGTACTCTAGGTTGGGTGACAAAGCTAGAGCCTGTCTCTAAAAAACAAAACAAAACAAAGAAAAAGGAAGAACACCATGATTGGGCTATTTAGTGAAACCTTGGAGATGCAGGAAGTATTTGAGGGACAGTGGTAGAGGAGTTCAGTGCAGAGCCCTTGGGGAGATCTGGTCATCAAACACTCAGCCGAGAGGAGAGTTCATGCCAGGAAGGGCTCCCGAGGTCTCACCTTGGTGGCAGACCTGTCTTTCTGGGGGTCTCCTCTCCCAAACTCACCAATCCTGGTGCCAGAAGTAGGCCTGGGCTCCCCTCTCCTATTTCCCAGCCCAGCTCTTCCCTTTCATCCAGCAGAAGGCTTGTTTCTGATAGGATGTTTGCAGCAAAATGAGAAATGTTTTGATTTCTAATTGAGATGTTTACCCAGAGAGCCCGCCAGGTCCTCAGCCTGAGAGGACGCCAGGTACACTCGTCACCTCGAGGCTATGGTTGTGTGGGAGATGAGAGAAACACAATGTCCACTCCCACACACGTCCGGGGCCAAGGACGCCAGTGAGCTGCGGCCTTCAGAGCGCTCGCCCGCAGCAGCACGGAAGGAAAACAAACCCTGGGGGAGAAGAGGCAGGTGCCCGCCTGCCTTTCCTGCCACTGCTCTCACGTACTTGCAAAGACGGCTACACAAAAACTAGGAACTGGACTCTCTCACTTGGGGAATCTAGAGTCTGAGACAGCAGGGCCTGGAGGCTCTGCATATGGGGACATCAAGTCCCTGAGAAGGAGAGGATGATGTCCAGGTTGTGGGACAAGTCCAGGCAGATGAGAGACTAGAATGATGCCATTGGACCGCCCTCCATGCAGGAGCATTCTGCACAGGACTTCTTTGGCCTCAATAGAAATTTCTAGGAAAACTGAGGTCAAAGAGGAGTGTAAAGGCTTGGCTAGGAGCAAGGGGATCAGTTTGCAGAGAAAACTGGGATAAAGTGGGTGAAGAAAGAGGGCCCAGGGAGTGGGGGACGTGCCTCCGCTCACCTTCCTTGCACTCCAGGGCCACGCGGGACTCCAGGTTGTCCATCTGCATTTGGAGCCTCTTGAGAGTGAGGTCGTTTTCGCGAGATTTGCGCTTGTAGGCAATGAGGACGATGATGACGATGATGAGGAGGAGGCTGCCACCGGCTGCGATGCTGACGATGGCTGGCAGGGTCAGCAAGCTGTCTGAGATGACACTCACCGAGCCAGGCGAGAACATCATCCCGCCCACGTGAACCTGTGCATTGTACACACACAGACGCACACGGATGCACACAGGTGTAGAGCCCGGCATGCCAGCAAATCCTTATAAAGCAGGGAGGATGTGACAGACCAAGACCACATGGTGCAGGTTTGGATATGAAGCAACTCCCTGCCTTGGTATCTCGTGTCCTCAACTTCTACCCACTTTGATGTAGGATATGTTGATGAGGTGATGTGGAGGGATGAGTCAGGCAAGGGGATGGAAGAGAGAGCCTTTCTTTAGGACAGATCGCACATGCACCTGGAAGAGGGGCAGGTGTCTCGAGCAGAGGGGGCTCACTCACCATGACCTTGTGCTGCCCGGTGAGAGCAGGAGGCTCACAGAGGAGCTGGGTCTCAGACACAGTGACGGTGCAAGGGGTCTCTCCAATCAGCACTGTGTAGTTGAGTTTGGCACCTCCAGAGGCAGGAGGGCAGAGGTTTTTGCCCTGTGGAGAAGACTCATCTTAATAGGAATAATTGACATGTTCACGCAGAAGCTAATTGGCTATTTAAAAAGAGATTAAGGAGACGGGGGAAGGCAGCAATGTGAAAACCAGTAACCAGTAAATGACTCTTCAGCAAGTCTTTTGGAGGGGACATCTATCAGACCCAATCTAGAGAGAGCCAAGGGAGGAGAGAAGGAAAGGGAGGAAGAGAATGGGGAAAAGAAAGGAAGACAAAATACTAACCAAGAGAAAAGTCAAGGAGAATACTTGAGACTCCACGAAAGTAGTGGTGTAACAAAACACTTGGACTGATGGTACAGTGGACCGTGACCTGATATATGTGTGTATCTGGCTGTGGTCGCACAGTGGATGGGAAAGGAAAAAGTTACTCCCAACTCCCTGGTTCCCAAAGCTCACAAGAACAAAGACAAATATTCTCAAGTATTCTTGAGAATCCCGAGTGTGAGTTACATTGCTCAGTGGGTCAATATTTATAAACAAGCTCTTTCCATAGGGAGAAGGCAACTCTGCCAGCCCCAGTCCTTAACGAGGAGAACCAGAAAGAGAGGCAGGCCAGCGGAGCGGGGCGCCCTCTACCATGGCTGCCCATACCTTCAGAATGATGGGTGATCCTGGCTTTTGATCCAAGACTCCAGTAGGGCTAAGCAGTTCAAAGGTCGGGTTGGGGTAGTAGATGAACTTGGTGTCATTGTAAATCAGCAAAGATTGGACATTGTTAAAAACAAATCCAAACTCATCTGGCCGTTCCACAGTGTCCAGGCCAGGCCGGTAGTCAGTAGTCAAGGAGGGTGCCAGGCAGGTTAAGGTGGTTGTGTTCACAACTTTACATACCTAGAAGGTCCAGAGTGCAGCATTCAAACCCCAAGCACCTGGTGGAAGAGGCTGCCCCTGTCCTCCCACCTCTGATTGCTGTTGCTTCTAACCATTGGGTT
Organism: Arctocebus calabarensis; assembly: GCA_963573935.1. Taxonomy (NCBI): domain Eukaryota; kingdom Metazoa; phylum Chordata; class Mammalia; order Primates; family Lorisidae; genus Arctocebus; species Arctocebus calabarensis. Next base: position 38,971 of record CAUYON010143840.1, read on the forward strand.
ACTCACTTATCTTCACTACATGGTGAAGCCCTTGAAGGAAAGGGCAGTGAAATTTTGGGGAGGAGAGAAGGTACATTTTTACCTCATTCATTTGTTCATTCATTCACCAACCTTGTTTGGGTATTTACTTAGTGCCAGGCCCTGCACTCGAAGTTGGGGCTATAAAGTGAAATAGTCACAGTCTGGAGGGGAAGACAAACATAACACAGCCCTGGGAGAGGGGCTGGGACACAGTAGGTGCACAACATTTGCAGTATACCGGCAAACGTATACATGGGTGTAAAAGTGCTGGGTACTCTGGGAGTGTCGTGTGTGTACACGAATCTGTGTTTGAGTGTGCGAGTGTGCATGTCCATGGCAAGTCATGGAAGTTTTCTTCTGGAAGAAACAAAATTTCATTTGAAGAATGATCTAGACTTATCTAGACAAAAAAAAAAAGAGAGGGGCAGAAGGAACAGCACTGCGAAGGTCAGGGTACGAGGGTGCATGGGATGTTTGAGCGAAAGGAAGGACAGTGTAGGGTGTGTGTGAGCGTGTGTGTGTCTGTGTGTGTCTGTGTGTGGTGTGAGGCGGGAAGTGGTATGGGATGAGCACTTTGCCCAGCACATACCCTGTGTTCAGTTAACACTTATGGGGTAAATTAATGAATAAACAGCCTTCTTGCATCTCTTTAAATGTTTTGCATAAGACCCCTTTCTCTCTTCTCTATACAAGTCTCCCTATGACCTTGCCCTGAGTAGAACTCTGATACTGACACTGAGTTTGTGCTGCCCCTTTTCTCTTGGAGGACTCTGGTCTTTCAACTAGAGTCCCAGGAGGGAGGGCCCTTGCCATTCTCTCTCCTTGTGGTTTAGTCCTGGGGTTGTCCAAGGCAGCAGGCAGACTGAAGAAACCACTGGCTTGGAGAGCAGCTCCCTCTCTACTGGCTCCCCCTAGGCACAGCTCAGTTTCAGTTTTGGGAGCTGCAGCATCCCGGCAACAGGCAAAGGCACCTCTGAGAACCCGGGCTGCTCGGGTATGTGCTGTCCTGGCAGGTCCTTGCATGTGGGTCTGGCCAACATACACACACGGGCTTCAGGTTCCAAAAACAAGACCACATGTAAAATTGCAAAAATGCTGACACTTGCATAGAGATTATGTCTAAAGATTATGTCAGAGCTTCATGTCCAAGACTTAACTTTCCTTTCTGGAGGGAGTTGAAGAGTTTAAATGAAACAGCTTGCTGCAGTGAGGCCAGTACCCATTCCCACTCTTTCCATGGCACAGTTTGGCAGCCCTCGGGAACCTAATGAGTGTCTTTCATGCTCTTACTGGGGATGCTGAGGCACATGCAGAATGAAGGGTGCAGTCACATGGGCGGAGCTGAGCCAGGGAGTCCCAATCTCTGGGCTCTGCAGGAAAGAGACCCAGCCTCACACAGCCTCTTCAGCCCCTCCTGTCTTCCTCCCTGCCTGGTCCAGTTTCTCCAAACCCGGCTCCTCCGTGAATAAGCAAATCACTCCCACACCAGAGGCCTGTGTGCTTCCTGCCTTGTGCTGCATCGGCACTTTGTCTGCCAAACATTCCTTTGGGTTTTGCAGCTTCGCCCTGGCCTGCCTCAGTACCCACTGTGGCTGCCTCCAACCCCGAAGGTGAGGGAGGGTAGCCCCAGGTGGGCTGCAAGCGATGGGGACCCAAGCAGAGCTGCAGGGGCAAAGTGCCTCTTTCCATTACTCTCGAAAGAGGAGGACAGCCTTTAGGAGCTTCCTTTCTCGAGCCAGGCTTGGTGGAAAACTGTGTTACCACCTGCCTTTCCTCTCGGCCTGCCAGCCCACAGACTTCAGACAGGTCCCCACTCAAGCTGGGGGCCCCAGCTCTCCAGAGGGCAGGACTACTTCTTAATTCCTTGAAACACTGAGATCATGGTAGCTGGAACTGGGAGTGAACTGGAGAGGATCATGCCCAGAGGGGAGAGGGGATCTGAGGCTTCTGCTACTGGTGCCAAGTGTGGCCAAGGGGTTTGGGCTTAGTTCCTAGTCCGGGGCTTCCCAAGTAGTCACACCTCAGCCTTTGAAGGCCAACCTTATCAGTCACGTACTCACTCTCCAAAATTCTCTCTGTACTGTATTAATTAGGTCTTTCACTTTCTGTATTCTGATGCTTTGACATCTGGGGGCCTTGCTGACTTGGGGGAAGAATGTCCCTCCTAGAGCCAGGCAGATCCTAGAGCTAGCAAACAACTCGCCTGTGAGCATGTATATGCAAACCGATCGTCCCGAGCCCAAACCCCAACCACCTCCTTTCACTCTACCCACTTGTCCTGGTCACTGCCAGACCAGGTACCAGACGACTAGCGACAGCCTGCTGAAATTACTCACTAGCCAATCCTAAACTTGCTGACCCTGGCACTCCTGGTCTGCCCCTTCTTCCTTTCCACAGAAGTCACAGTAAAGGTTCTCACCCTGCTTCTCTCTCTCCCTCTGCCTCCTGACCAGCTCCAATGCTTCCCCGTGCCCTGGGGCATTGGATGCCCCTCTCTTGGAGTCTGATCATGTGTATAACAACTGTTCTCTGGCCTTGCCATGCCTGGATAATGATAAAACCTACATTTTAAGGCAAGTACCTAATTTGCTTTGGGGTTTTTCCTTGCTGCTCTTATTCTCACACCTCTTCCCCTAGGTCCTGGAGTCTGACAGAAAGGAGGTGAACTGCACACTTCTGGGGACACTTAGCTGAGGTCTGTAAGTGGAGTGGGGATGTGGGCTCTTTGACCCATGCAGCAGATCTACACCTGGGAGCAGGGGGCATGTGCACACTCAGCCCAAAGAGATGTGACCATGCGGTATAGCATTTCCTGTGACCTAGCTGTGAAAAGTCCAAATGCTTAGGACCTAGCTTGTCTCTGCCACCAGTCACTTTTATGATTGAGGGCAATCATTTATCTTTTCTAGTCTTGGTTTTCTCACCAATTTAACAAGAGAGTTGAACAAGATGATCCCAGAGAACTTTCTTAATCTAACCATCTAGCACTGTCATTTTACAAATCTGTGTTTCTTAATGAAGTCTTGAGAATTCTGGGGATGTGTCAGGGATAAGGGGAGAGACAGCACCCCGTCTTCCCCATCTTCATCTCAATCCGCTGAAGGTCATGGCAGTGATAATAGTAATTTTTATGAAAAATAATGGCCAAAATAGCATCTGGTGGAATATATTGAGTCATCCAACAATGTTTCAAAAAATATTAGGTGAAACAGTGAGATGGAGACACTAGAACAAACTGAAAAAAATTTACAACAACACATCACACATTTTTTTATGATACAGAAAATTTTAAATCATAAAAATCCACAGTGGAAAAAAATTACATGGCTCTGCACAGAGGAGTAAAGTAAAATGTTCAACCTGATTATCTCAGCAACCGTGATGGATGATCTATACGCAGTGACTCATGTTTACCTGGTGCCAGTCTAGAGCCAGGCAGGGGCTGGTATGTTATGTGTCTGCAGGGAAAGTCTGAAAGTCTGAGCATCGCCACTTAATGCTGAGCAGGGAGCATCGGAGGGGTGGGATGACCTGACTGTGGCTGAACTAATAGATGGCATAGTCCTGCTTCCAATTCAGACATGTCTGAATCTAGAGCCAGCATTCTTGCCACCCCCAACACTAATTCTCGCAGGACCTCGAAGCGAACATGCCATAAAGCAGGAGGCTTTTGTGCTGTATCATAAGCTCAGAAGCCAGTACTTTTATGCATTCACTATATCACCTTTTGACAAGAACTTACACTGTAATTATAAAAATCACTGTAAGGTTCAGGTATTTGGGGCTATGATTCCTGGCTCAGCATCTTCAGTCAACTCTCCTTGCCAGTATCTAGGTGCCCATAGCTCATCACATTGCAAAACACCCACAGGGAGATGTGTTCACCAAGGGCTGGGGCAACCAATGGTTACTCACATTGACAGATTCTTTGCCGTTAAACTTGACTCGGATCCTCGGCTCCTGAATAACATCCAGGTTGAAGCCTGTGATGGTCAGGGGTGTGTGGCCACTGGGAATAAGCAGAGGCTGGATCAGGTCTGGCATCACCTCCCATGGGCCAGGCTTGGGCTGCAGGGACCCTGTCACATTGCAGCAGGATGCATTCCTCCTGCCCTCTGCCTACCTGGCAATGCTCCACTCTGGTTCAATGCGCTGGACCCGAGGGTCATCTATGTACTCAAACTGCAGGTTGTTATCCACACGGGCTCGGTCAACACTCACAGAAACAGGGACTGGACCCAGCCCGTTGGACGAGGGGGGTGAGACACACACGATCTCATTCATTGACCTCCTGACAGAGAGACAACATGAGGGTTGAGAAAAAAGGCACAGGCAATTACCAGCCTTGGTCTAAGGGAAGGGCCCCAGAGAAGTTATCCTACCCTTTTTCTACCCTATAGCATGGAATACATCCCTCATGGGTATAGACCAGTGCCCTCTTTTTACCCAAGATCCAATCCTAGCTGGATTAGTGAGGTAGCAAATTGGAGACGAGGGTTGGAGAAGGTGAGACAGAGAAAGGGCTTCATGAACTTTGGAGGGATTCTTCTTTCTGAATTTCTGGAATATGACTATTTAACCAGCACCTAGAGTCTGGTCAGGTAGTTGGCAAATACTCATTGAACACCTACTTTACATAGAGGTGAACACACAGTCCTTGCCCTTGTGGAGTTTATGATTTGAGGAGGAGATTAGGAGATAGATACAGCTAGGCAAACGGCTCCCATACATGGATTCTTTCAAAATTCTCTTAGGGGTCTCTAAATCCCCGAGACTATGGGAGAAGCTGAAAAATGGTAGGTATTCTATTTATGTGTAAGGGATGGCCTAAGCATGAGTCTGTGCTTACGAGGACCAAGACCCTGCACCCTCCATGTTTCTCACATCGCTAGAGCAGGGACTTAATGAACATTTGATCCTAATGTTGTCAGAAGAGCTCCTAGGAACATTCTTTTTTTTTTTTTTGTAGAGACAGAGTCTCACTTTATCGCCCTGGGTAGAGTGCCCTGGCGTCACACTGCTCACAGCAACCTCCAGCTCTTGGGCTTAAGCGATTCTCTTGCCTCAGCCTCACTAGTAGCTGGGACTACAGGCGCCCGCCACAGCACCCGGCTATTTTTTTGTTTTGCAGTTCGGCCGAGGCTGGGCTTGAACCTACCACCTTCGGTATATGGGGCCGGCGCCCTACTCGCTGAGCCACAGGAGCCGCCCTATATACAGATATTTTTAGTGTTCTAAGCATGTCCAAAAATGGCTGCAGAAACACAAGAAACGGCTTGGGATTATTAATAAATTTTAGCAAGTTAGGTGAATTCACAAATACAGAATCCACAAATGAAGAGGACCAGCCATCCTTCCTAAGTTCCTGGTAGATGTGTGAGCCTTTCAGCAGCTCTCCCTCCATGCAGCACACCCCCTACAGCTCCCTGGGGGCCATCTACAGATACCCTCTTCATCAAGGCTCCTCTCTTTGTCAGCAGTCTTCAGTTACCCTCTCTTGGCTACTTGTTCTGGGGTCCTAGGAAAAGCTAGTTAATGTCTATGCCTTAGTTAACCCAGCTGTCAAACAGTTACAATAAGTACTGACTTCTCTGAGGTTAGGGAGATTTTAAGCAGTAGAGTCTTTCACCTCTTGGCTTTGAAGAAGCAATTGCTATGATGTGAAGAAAGCTGCAGGCTGGGAATGGTGGCACCCCACCAGGAGCTGAGGGACTTTCTCCTAGACCACCAACAACAGAATTTAACCAAAAACAGCAAACTTGAAGGAGAATCCCAGGCCTTAGATGCCATCTCAGCCCCAGCTGACAGCTTGATTTTACCAGGTGAGACCCTGACCAAAGGACCAAGTTAACTATGTCTGGAAACTGAGATAAATTTGTGTTTTTTTGTTTGTTTGTTTTTGAGACAAAGCCTCAAGCTGTCACCCTGGATAGAGTGCTGTAGCATCACAGCTCACAGCAACCTCCAATTCCTAGGCTCAAGCGAGTCTCCTGTCTCTGCCTCCCAAGTAGCTGGGACTACAGGCGCCAGCCACAACGCCCGGCCATTTTCTTTTTTTTTTTTTTGAGACAGAGCCTCAAGCTGTCCCCCTGGGTAGAGAGCCATGGCATCACAGCTCACAGCAATCTCCAATTCCTGGGCAGAGGTCTCTTGCCTCTGCCTCCCAAGTAGCTGGTACTACAGGCATCCGCCACAATGCCCAGCCATTTTTTGGTTGCAGTCGCCAAATTGTTTGGCGGGCCAGGCTGGATTCGAACTAGCCAGCTCAGGTGTACATGGCTGGCACCTTAACCCGTTGAGCCACAGGTGCCGAACCAAATTTGTGTTGTTTTAAGCCACTAAGTTTGTGGCTATACAGCAATAGAAAATTAATACAGCCTTCTTTACTTTTTTTTTTTTGAGACAGAGTCTCACTTTGTCACCCTTAGTAGAGTGCCATAGCGTCATAGCTCACAGCAAACTCAAACTCTTGGGCTCAAGCAATTTTCTTCCCTCAGCCTCTCAAGTAGCTGAGAACTATAAGCACCTGCCACAATGCCCAGCTATTTTTATTGTTTTATTTATTTATTATTTTTTTAGAGATAGAGTCTTACTTTGTCGCCCTCAGTAGAGTTCTGTGGCGTCACAGCTCACAGCAACCTCCAGCTCTTGGGCTTAGGCGATTCTCTTGCCTCAGCCTCCTGAGTACCTAGGACTACAGGTGCCCACCACGACGACGCCCGGCTATTTTTTGTTGCAGTTTGGCCAGGGCCGAGTTTGAACCGCCACCCTCGATATATGGGGCCAGAGGGCGCCCCACTCAATGAGCCACAGGCGCCACCCCTAACTAAGCTTTTATGTAGGCTATTTGCCTTCCTGAAAGTGGCCCTCACCTTCTCTGCTGATCCCAGGCTGTTGGCACTTCCAAATAAACAAAAACTGAGCACGAGTATTTATATCTTTACTCCCTTCTTTGTCCTACTAAAATGACAAGGCAGCAAGGACAGATAATAGAAAAGAACATAATTTTGGAAGATGGGATAAATAGCAACTGATTTAGCAAGAGGCAGGAAAAAAAACAAACCCTAAAATCTGACTGCGTCTGGAAGAGAGGGCCCTCCAGCCAATGCATTTGACAGTGCAGAGCCTTGGAAAGGATCAGGAATGGAAAGTGCCAGATATTTCTGATGGCAAGTATGTAAGGCGTAAGATCCCCAGAATCATCCCCACCTGTGCCACCTACCTCCCCACCCCAACAGAAGATGGAGGGAATCCTGCAAATTAAGGAGACATAAGGATACCAAGCAACTATGAGGACAGAAGTAAGGGGCCATATTTAGTCCTTTTTATTTTACTTATTAGTTATTTTTGTTTTTTTATTCTTTTTTAATTTAATTTTACTTTATTTTATTATTTATTTATTTATTTATTTTGTAGAGACAGAGTCTCACTTTATTGCCCTCGGTGGAGTGCTGCGGGGTCACACAGCTCACAGCAACCTCCAACTCCTGGGCTTAGGTGATTCTCTTGCCTCAGCCTCCCGAGTAGCTGGGACTACAGGTGCCCGCCACAACGCCTAGCTATTTTTTGTTGCAGTTTGGCCGGGGCTGGGTTTAAACTCGTCACCCTCGGTATATGGGGGCTGGCGCCCCATCCACTGAGCCACAGGTGCCACCCTGGCTATTTTTTTTGTTGTTGCAGTTGTCGTTGTTTTTAGCTACCCAAGACAGGTTTGAACCCACCAGTCTCAGTGTATGTGGCTGGCACCCTACCCACTGAGCTAGAAGCACCACCGTAAGGGGCCATATTTAAAATAAGATGATTAAAGGAATGAGTCCAAGACCCTCAGCCCTCTTCCAGGCTTATACCTCCTCTCCGTGTCAGCAGTCTTCAGTTACTCCCTTTTGGCTACTTGTTCTGGGGCCCTAGGAAAAGCTTAGTTAACCCATCTGTCAAACAGTTACAATAAATACTAACCTCTTTGAAGTTAGTGAAATTTTAAACTGTAGAGACTTCTTCCAAGGGAGAATATTGGAAGAATCCACTCCCAGGAAACTGATCAGGCAATGAGAAAAAAATCTACAATTACTGACAGTTAGGATTCTTCTGCCCTCCCCACCCCCCAGACAGAGTCTCATTCTGTCGCTCTGGGTAGAGTGCCCTGGCATTATAGCTCATAGTAACCTCCAACTCTTGGCCTCAAGTGATCCTCTTGTCTCAGCCTCCTGAGTAGCTGGGACTACAGGCGCCTGTCACAATACTCAGCTACACACACACACACACACACATATATTTTAGAGGTCTCATTCTAGCTCAGGCTGGTCTCCAACTTCTGAGCACAAGCAGTCCACCCTCCTTACCTCCCAGAGTACTAGGATTACATGTGTGAGCCACCGAACTCAGCCAAATTAGGATTCTTTAAGCAAATGTCCAGGTCCCTACCTTCACGGCAATATCCATTCAGTTTGGTGTCTTACTGGTGTGTGCGTGTCCATGCTAACAAGCAGAGGATAGGTAAGGAAATAGAAGACCTAAAACCAACTAGATCTAACAGTCACAGAACACTCAACCCAGCAACAGTATACACATTCTCTCAAGGGAACGTGGGGCATTGTCCAGGGTAGACCATGTGTTAGGACGAAAATTAAGTCTCAATAGATTTAAGCAATAGATATACCAAGTATCTTCTCTGACTGCACTGGGGTGAAGGTAGAAATCAGTAACAGAAGGAAAACTGGAAATTTCACAAATTTGAAGAAATTAATATACTTTTTTTTGACATAGTCTCTCACTGTGTTGCCCCATCTTAGTGTCATGGCACAAGCCAGTCTCACAGAAGCCTCAAACTCCAGGGCTCAAGCAATCTGCCTGCCTCATTCTCCCGAATAGCTGGGACTATAGGCACATGCCACACCACCCAGGTAATTTTTCTATTTTTAGTAGAGATGGGGGTCTCACTCTTGCTCAGACTCGTCTCAAACTCCTGAGCTCAAGGGATCTTCCGACCTTGGCCTCCCAAAGAGTTAGCATTACAGGTATGAGTCAAAGAAGAAAGAAACCATTGATTGTTTAAGAGTGTATCCCTTGGCCGACTGCAATGACTCATGCCTCTAATCCTAACCTAGTGAGGGGGACAAAGTGACACTCTGTCTCTATAACAAAAAAAGAAATTATGCTGCAGCGTGTACTTGAAGTTCATTCCTTGTTAAGGCTGACGCCACAGCACTCTACTAAGGGTAGCAAAGTGAGATTCTGTCTCCAAAAAAGAATTAGTGTTCTTGGCTGGGTGTGGTGGCTCATGTCTATAATCCTAGTACTGTGGAAGGCTGAGGCAAGTGGATTGCTTGAGTTTCTGAGTTCTAGACCAGTTTGAACAAGAGCAAGATTCCATTTCTTAAAAAAAATAGTCAGGGCTGTCGGTGCCTGTGGCTCAGTGAGTAGGGTGCCGGCCCCATATACCGAGGGTGGCGGGTTCAAACCCCACCTCGGCCAAACTGCAAAAAAAAAAATTTTTTTTAAATTAAAAAATAGCCAGGTGTTGTGGCAGGTGCCTGTAGTCCCAACTACTTGGGAGGCTGAGACAAGAGAATCACTTAAACCCAAGAGTTTGAGGTGCTGTGAGCTAAGATCCCAGGGTATGAGCTACCAGACCTGGCCATGAGCAAAGATTTCTTAATCTGCATCTTCAGGGAAAAGTCTTTAGCTTTCATCAAATTCTCTAAGAGAGCCTGTCACTCAACAAAGTAACAAGGGATCCCCAATCCAAGGGATAGGTTTGGAATATCAGGACATAGTTTGTAAGTCCACCCCCAAGTAAGCACTTGGCTGTAAGATTTGGCAAGAAGAGCAAAACTTTCTGCTAAAGTAAGACCTTGATAGGCGGTGCCCATAGCTCAGTGGGTAGGGCACTGGCTACATGCTCTGGGGCTGGTGGGTTCGAACCCGGCCTGGGCCTACAAAACAAACAAAAAATAGCCAGGTATTGTGGCGGGCACCTGTAGCCCCAGCTACTCAGAAGGCTGAGGCAAGAGAATCGCTTAAGCCCAGGAGTTGGAGATTGCTGTGAGTTGTAACGCCATGGCACTCTACAAAGGGTGACAAAGTAAGACTTGGTCTCAAAAAAAATAAATAAATAAAAAATAAAGTAAGACCTTAAGAACAGCTGAGAGGAGCTTGGAGCTTGCAGCTTTGCCAAAGGACCATCAAGAAAGGGGCCCAGGTCGGCAGTCGCGGGTGTCGGTGCAGACATGGCCAAGTCCAAGAACCACACTACACACAACCAGTCCCGAAAGTGGCACAGAAATGGCATCAAGAAACCCCGATCACAAAGATATGAATCTCTTAAGGAGGTAGATCCCAAGTTCCTGAGGAACATGCGCTTTGCCAAGAAGCACAACAAGAAGGGCCTGAAGAAGATGCAAGCCAACAATGCCAAGGTTGTGAGTGC